>JABUQX010013871.1:0-35862 GCA_015478945.1 Trachelipus rathkii
TCCTAATGCTGAAGTTAGGAAAATCCTAAACGCAAAACAAAATGAATTTCAACAATCCACCTTCGAGAAATTTCTCAAAGTCCTCCAAGAACATATTTTACTGACGAACCCTTCAGCTTATTCTAAGCCGTGTCAAGAATTTATGTTCCGATCGAACGAATCTGACTCCCTCTCCTCCGCCATTTATCATTTAAGCAGTCTTTATGAGGACTTTCTCACTACCATTACCCAATTAGATAACAATTTACAACCCACTACAAAAATAGTAAATGCCATAACTATCTTCCATATATATAATTTGTTACCATAAAAAACTTAAAAACTGAGAGCAGACTTTCAAAAATATTTTGAACACAAACTGCATGTTTCCTCTCAAGTCCACAAATACTTACAAAAATCTGAAAGAAGAATTAACGACCGCCTACGAAAAACCCCTTCTGTAGCTAATGTTGATTTAAATAAGGCACAAAATACTACTTATATACCAAATAAATTCCCCAATAATCAAGTGCAAAGAACCACTGCAAACAATTAGAAAATTTATCACCAATCCAATAAAAAAATAACCATACTCCAACATTGAAATACCTGAGCTATAGGCAAATGATGAAATAATGCGATAAGGTAAATCGGAGTTATAGCTGTAAGTAAAAATAAAAACGATAATCACCTTGAAGATGAAAATATTAGATATAATATATTTATTAACTGAATAAAGAAGTTACTGAGAACGTAATAATATACATAATATAATAACATTATGAGTAGGTTGTTATATTTATGAGTATATGCGTACAGCGCCTAGCTAGACTGCCCTCACCACGCAAAACAGACGAGCACTTAGTCGACAATAAGTTTAAAAAATAGTAATTACCTTTCTAAATTTCAACTGTGTATGCGCTACGCCCGAGAACAAATAATGACTAACTAGCGTATAAGGATTGTCCTAGTGCGATCACTTATGCACTCACGTTAAAAAGCCCCTCAACTACAATTCTCGTGAGAGTATTTAAGAGTTCCAGTTTATTTTTTACACCTAACCCTTCACAAAAGACCTACCGTTTAGTTGTTATTGAATACAGGAATAAAAGCTAAACAAGTTTTGGCACTATAATATTCATTATTAAAGGAGGAATAAGCAATAAAGCAATTTGCCCAGAGCCCCGCAAAGTAGCGCACGTAACCGGTGTTTCCCTCTTATACAAGTTCTTCGGCTGACGTTAATTCAAACCGCGCGGCTACATAAAATCTTTCTTTTTTAAGTAAAAATATCATCCGTGTTACCTATAATATATTAATAATAATTAATTACATACTTAAAAATATGAGATACTTTTAGTAAATTATAACAATATAATATACGGTGATTATATTCAGAGATATAGATTATATATAATCACTTATATTAATACTAACTAATAATAGTCATTTATATTCCAGAGTTATTTCAGACCTAACCTTACTTTATATACCTAATTTTAGATAAATAAAGCTGTAGTAGCGGCCTTGACTCTAACAAATTAGAGCTCTTGCTGGACCTAACACTAGTTCGGAAATAAATCTACTACATATGATACAATGTTTGACTTACGGCTTATATTACTTGCTGCTAGAAATGAAATAATTTTCATGTCTGATTCTAATTTCTGACCACATAATATAGTTATGAAAATTATATTAATTTTTATTTATTTTAATTATATTACCTTAATAATTAAAAAGAAATACGACATACAAATGGTTTATAAACAAATTGAAGAAAAGAATATATTTCAATATAATTTATTATAAATATCTAGTAGAAAAAGTATGTAATGGTCTCTATATAATATACCTTCTAAAGTTTGACGAATTTTTACTATGATTTCTATTTGAGTCAAATATAGTTTAGTATCAGAACATGAATTGAATATAGGTGTAAGTGAGTAAACAATTATATAAATAATATATTAATAAATAATTATATTAATATAATATATATATTATAATATATAATTTATATATTAATTAATATATAATATAAATTAATATATATTAATAATTATATTATATATATAATAATTTAATTATTAATATACTATAAAATATATTTATATAATATATATATGAATTATATATTATATTAATAATATTAAATAATAATAATATTATAATATATAATATTATTAATATATATATATATATATATTTAAATATATTAATTATATATGATATATTATATATATTATATATAATATAATATATATATTATATATATACATATATATATATATAAAAACAACCATGACCACTCTGCGAAAAACAACAATGACCACACTGCCCTAATAAAATAAGACATTGATAAACAACCTTGACCAAAGTACCCCATTAAAAAGAGTCTTTGTGAAACAATGATAATACTAAACCATCATAAAAGAGCACTATAGAAATTACCATAAGTTGCTATATTTTTAATCATGTTAATTCTGGTCTTATTCAGTCAAAAATTATTTAAAAAAAAATATATTAGGCATGAATATTTATACACAGTGTTAGGCTTAGCTAGAGCAAACGAGGGACTAGTAAGGGAGGAGAGAAATTGAGCCCCTAACTACTATCGTTACCCTATCACTATGATAAGGCTTGAGAGATCACCTAAGAATATATATATATTCATTTACGTATCATTTGCAGATTATATAATACTTGGAGAAGTATATTGTAAAGTGTAAAAAATAAAATGTTTAATTTTATGGTAGACTCTGAGAAGCATATTGCGCTATGAAACTAATCGAAAAAAAATACTGAGAGTAGTTACGATAATCTGAGATTCGTATCAGATAAATATTATCCCTGGATATAACTTCTTTATAAAGAGTATAAAGTATCATTGTATATATATATAATTAATATATATAATATATATATTAATAATATATATATTATATTATAATATATTAATATAAATATATATATATATATTATATATATATAATATATTATAATATATAATATATATATAATATATATATGAAGTGACGTTAGGGTAAAATTATTTGAGGAATTTAGGGTTCGTAAAAATTTATAATGATATTTATAAATATTATTATATATATATATAATATTATATATATATAATTAATAATATATATATATATATATATATATATATAATTATATAATTAATATATATAATATATATATTAATATACTATATAATATAATAATAATAATTATAAATATATAATATAATTAATATATATATATTTATTATATATATTATAATTATATATATATATATATATAAGTTAATTAATATAATATATAATATATATATATATACTTAATCTATAGATAATATATATATAGTTAATATAATATATATTATAATATATTAAATATAATATTAATAAGATCTACTAAAAATTGTGACTTAGTTTAACATTGACACTTTACAATCTAATTATCAATGTACTATCATTCTATTATGAATGTAATGTATTATCTTAAAAACAGAAATCAGCAATCTGCCAGCTATCTCACTAGAGCACAGTTTTTCTACTATTGCGCATCCTGATGTTTATATATGCGAAGCAAAAAGCTAGATGCCACTTCCACTATCTTATGTCGAGGCGTTGAGATGTCAGACTATAAATACAAGCATATTTCACACGATTTTCATTAGTTACACCTGTATCTTATGGTAAACAACCTTCTCTTTCGACTAGAGATTACATAAGATTCAGACTTCTCACGCTGGCAGCAAAGAAATTTTATTTAAAGTTATATCTAGGAATCTTTCTCATATGCATTATAATGGTGATAAAGGCCAAAGAGTCTTCTTGACTTCCACTCTCACACACACTCGCGACGCTTTCCGTAGAATTCTAAGCTACTACATATCACAGAGGTATAACCTAAAATGACTTCATTATTGAATACTAAGATAACTAAAAAATACTGCAATTTCGTGTAATGCACCAGAGCACTATGATGAAAAGTAAGTAGGTAACTAGAGATATCAATTGTAGTTGTAGATCACTTACAGAAACTGATACTCAGCGATGTAATCGTCTTCTTCTTGAAAACCCTATTTTGTGCTGCACAACCAACTGTTCATATAACAAAAGCGCAATTCCGGTATTCGATCCATAACATCGAGATTTACGTAGTCCTTATTTATTAGTTTTCTGATACTTCAGTTAAGCTTAAACCTGGTAGATGGAAAATTATAAAGAACAACAACACCCTATATGCAGAAAAAATATCAACGGGTATTTTGGAAGTGAGAAAGATATAACATTAGCGTTAAACACATAAAATCATATTTAACTACGTTTTAATCAGATATGAGAATCTGCATTGTTATTTATAGTAGTATCTGATTGATTAGAAACGTAATTATGAATTTAAAAAAACAAAATAAATCTCATTAATAATGAGAAACTCATAAAGTGCAATAGACTATCTTGATAGAGTACATGCTATCTAGAGAGAGAAAAAGAATATTCGTTATGCACAATTTGAACGATTTCGACATGATGCTGGGTATGTCGGAAAGTACAATACAACTATATGACAGTGAGTGATACCGAGTGTCATAAAGTTCAACAGAGAGACAAGCGATATAACAACTAAGTTGAGCCAGTTATATCTATTATTTTTACTCGAGCGGTCTCACCAACTCTATCATTCATACTCGTAAGAGTCTACGCAGGAGAGAATAATCCGGTTTTTCCTTGCTACTTGACGCGGTTTCGCTCACTAGTCCTTGTTACCAATCTTGAATAATTACTGACCTGAAATTCGGAAGACCGAGCAGAGTGTATTCCGGATTTATCCGACTAGTTACACTCGAGATTACCACCACACTCTCAACTCTTCAAATAGACCCGAACTCCTCCGACTCCGCTATTTTGTGCGGGAGTGACCTTGTCACCGTGAACTTGGAGCACTACTTACGATGTGCATTGGCCGAAGCTCACACGACTCCGTAACTGTAGCCGACATATACTAAGAGTATATCAAGACTGATCACCGATCTAACCGAGACTTATACTAAGGTACCTACAAAATCATCCTCACTGGTTGACCTATAATATATATTAAGATATAATCATATATATATAATATATATATATAATATATATAATATATATTATATATAACTATTTATAATATATACATCTATATATAGGTATATATAATATATGATATATGATAATATATATAATATTAATTAAGTATATATACATGTACAAAATTATAGTATATATTAATTAATATATATCATATATAATATAATTAAATTAATAGTATATATATAGTGATCACGTATTAACGATATAAATTTTTAAAGTAATATGGTATTATATATTATTAAATATATAAATATATATATAACTGTAATTATATATGTCATTAGGCGATTATACAGTAATTAGTGAAAATATTATAATAGTATATAGTCTATAAAATGATATGATATCATATCTTATAGTGAGTATAGTATGACATAGTGATATAGTCTTGTAGATAATATATAGTAAGTAGTCACATCTAAATCCTGATATAATATATTATAATAATATATTAAATATAGTAAGTATATTATAATATATACGTTAGTAATATAATATAAAATATTAATATATATAATATAGCTATATATAATAATAATATTATATATATATAATATTTAATTACTAAATATATATTAATATATATATATAATATAATAATATATAATTAATTAAATATTAAGTATATAATATATATATAATATCATATATATATAAATATATAATATGTGAGCGTAGCGCAGGAGGGGCAGGGAGGGGTCAGGAGGGTGAGCATATTGCCTCACTACCTTAAATCTTTGAGACGCAAATAAATAATCACATAATAACCTAGATGCTTGCAGTATATACGTGCACCGATATCATTAAGTGGTGTGCACGTTCATTTATGGCCACAAACAGAAAATAAAAAGTAAGTACTCACATTCTGATCATATATCACGATAAAGGAATATATTTTGACGTATTCAGAGTGAGCCTACGGCTAATTATAATAACATAAGATGGCTAGTTTTATTTATAGTTATTTTAATATGTAGTTTTTCGTATTACACACTTATGTGTGACGAAAGTCAAGTAAATCTATCAAAATTAGAGTACAAAATAGATGCATGCTATGATTTTATGGCATTCAGCTTATCCAAGAAAGTATTTCGCAACAGAGTATCGACACTATCAAGTATGTGATGTAGACACAAAACTCACAATGTGCTCTTATATAATGACCTGTCTGACACGATCTGAATACTGAGATGAAAATCCGACTCAGAATCGGAATCGCAAAACCGTTTATATGACATAGATCAGTTAGAGATGAGCGATCACTATATTACTGAGCAGAGGGAGTTTATTATTATTATATATATTCTATATATCGATATATAGATTGTTTTGGAGAGTATAATAATTCTAATCTTTTCCAGTAAAGATCAGGAATCCCTAATTTTAAGGATAAAAACTTATAAGAGAGAATATAGGTAAATTAAATATAGGCTATTATATATATATGGATATGATGGATTAATTTGAGTGAGAGAGTATAGTTATAAATAAAGTTATTGAGGATAGAAATAAGCGTGATATTATAGAAAGAAATATCGCGTCAAATAGTAAGAAAACCGAGTTTGCATGACCCCCATATTAAATTCCCTAGATCCTCAAAGTAACGACCCACTTATTATATATATTACTATAGACATAAAACTGAAATATAAATAACATCAATTTATTTTGAGGGTTTATATTCACCTCATACTTTCACTGATTATTATAAATCTGATTTCCGTACACATTCGCTCTCCGTAAGGAAGATGAGGTGACACATTATAGGAGACGAAAGACATATGAGTACAGTAACTGATACTTATTGTGATTAGTAAAAATATTTGACTATATCTGAGTACAATATATATCAGAATAAACCAATCTGAATGGCTTCTAATAAGATACGCACAGCATTAAATAGCTGAGTATAATAATGAGATATTACAATTCACCGTTGCAAAGAATAATATCCAAGGAGTTCGAATCCTTTTGAGGCAACTGGTTATGTGAATAAAATACCAACATAAATATGTATATTAATATTTAATGTAGATATTCACTCAATATTCGATCACTTATCACACAAACGAGTAGGATTTCGTGAAGACCTCGGTGCGAAAGGCGCGTATGTAAGTACGCCGAGACATAGAGAGAGAGAGCAGAGAGAGCAGAATTAAAATCTTATTCTAGAAAGACGAACGACAGAGCAAGATATAATATAGAGAACACTATATAACACGTTTCTTTGAGCAATGAAAATAGTAAATATAATCCGAACAATGTCTGTAGAATGCTTACGCATATCTATTCATCTTATGAAAGTATCTAAGTATTATTCTAGAAGAGAATTGCAGTTTACCACGCTTCTGAAGTCCTCCTAATGAGCTGTTTAGTAACAGTAAATCATCACACTATCTAGATCTATATAGTCAGAAAGTGCAAATAAAATATTAAATTTTATCTATATATATCTATTTAGAAAAGATATATACATTAACGAAATGTCAATGATTAAAAAGAATACATTAATTTAAGTTTTTCAGAGATAATAAAGTAAGGAGCTATACTTGACACTATTTTCCGTCAGCTCCTCACTTTGTTTTATGTTTTTATTATTTATATATATTTATAGTGATTGATGAATATTTAAAATAATAACATAATCAAATTTTTATTTTTTGAGAAAAACTTATTATATTAATACGAAAGTGAGATAGATACACAGACCTATTGGTGTAAGTACTTGCATTACTACGAATGTCTGATCTGAGAGCTCTAGAGAGTTATATGTAAGAGATTTATCATACTTATTAGTTACTGATTAGTACAAGGGGCACTTGAAAAAACCCCTTATATCATATATTTTATTTTCATGAATATGTGTGTTGATAAGCTTAAAACCCTTATCAATCACCAACGCAACCCTGCACCTGTGCGGGATAATTGAGTGATTTTATGTATAAATATAAATAATAATATAATTTAAATAATATATAATTTAATATAATATATTTAATATATAATTATATATTAATAATATATATTATATATATATATATATTATATATATATATATATATATATAATTAATTATAGTATATAGATATATGATATATATATATAAATATATCTTATATATAATAATTAAATATATTTAATATTAATAATCTAATATATTAATATATATATATTATATAATATAATATAGTAATTATAATGAGTAATATATATTAATATATGATATAAATATTATATAAATATAATATATATAATAATAATATCTACTATATATTAATATAATATATTATATATATATATATGACCTTATTCAGTTCATGGTGCACGACTCCGTCAGATTATTATATTTAATTATAATTTTTATTTTATTGTTGATTTTTTTATATAATTATATTTTCTATGTAATATATATAATAATATATAATCCTTAAATACAATCAATTGTCATCAGGTGTACGTGACATGATTCCAAATTGATATCACACAAGAGATACTTCTATATTATAGCGTCTTATTACGCAATCTAACGTAGTTTTAATCCTTGCTGTAATAGTGTTATTATAACATTTTTTAATATGGACATGAGCCAAATAGGCTAAAACACCAGAGAGGTAGTTGTTCTCGAGCCCCAGAAACCAAGTTATTGGTCGGAAAGAAAGGAGTAAGATCCTGGATAATTAAGAGAATGTCAATGCCATCGATGATAGGTGAAGGGTTCATTCCGCAACTATATATATATAATATATATACCGATCTTATGTGGATAATTGGAGTTGATTGAGGTAAGTTAACTATATATACCTACGCTCAATATATACCTATACTAACGGGGTTTGAATTACCTTACCGCCTAGCATATATTGTCCCCTACGTCGGTCTCGAAGAGTATAGCCTAATAAGGTGATTAGTTATTTTATATGTGATTTTTTTTTAATTATTTATTAAATTATTTTAACATATTTTATTTAATAATGACTTATATATACGCTATTTCTATTATGACAATTATTTATTTTATTTTCTCGATCCAAGATTTATCGATAATATTTTCTTGGAAATCATTAGTGCTATATTATTTGAAAGAATATATCAACTATATAGGTCCTTCTTGACTCACTTAGGTTTCTATCGAGTATATTATTATAGAAATGAGTGGAGGATTTATTCGCGTCACGCTGATTCCAGAATATAGTTGTAATTTGTGTTTGTCTCATGTATAGTTGTCGGTCGTTTGATCTTTGTTCTGTGATGACTCTTTCAATTGGTGAAGTAAATTATTATAACACCCACACAAATGTGAATGGATTAAAATTTTTCTTATATTAAAAAATCAGAATATTGAAGAGTTATAAATTTATGTTGATATTTACACCTTTCCACTCATGCTACCAGTAACTAGGTGAGAGATATATTACAATTTGGTTTAGTACCTAATAAGTTATAGGATTAGATATTAATTTTAAGGTTAATTATAGATTTATAAATAAAATAAATAAACAGAAAAATAAAAAATCTACTTGTTCATAGAGTCCGTAAGAACCAGATAGTTTATTATATATAAAATTTAAAGAGTAATATTTTATAACGATGTCTTTTTTAAGGATAATCTTCGAATTAACTTGAAAAAGACATGATATACGAAAATTAAAACGGTCTGCGGGAGAGAAGAGCACTAGTCGTCGAAGTATCAGCGGGTGAGTGATTACGCTAATATACTTTTTTTACAATTCCTATATGTATATAACAGGAGAGCTATATGATTTACTCCGTTCTTGTTGATGCTACTATGTACGAAAAAGAGAATGTAATTTAAAATTTTGTTATGTTTCTCATCGGTCGAGTTTCTCGATGCTTCAGTGGAGGGACAAGGAAGCCACAACGCGTCAATAGTATCACGAGAGAGAGAGAGTGTTCTGTCAAGATTTTCTATTGAAGGGCTCGGAACGACAACTTAGTGAGTACGGCGCACAAAGCCGACGGTGAACACTAATATCAAAAAAAAAAAACAGTCAATGGAATGTTTACATTCCCCGTTTAAAAACTCTGCGATATAGCCCACTTAAAGTTTAAACTGAAATAACGGAGTTCTTGCCCCCTAAGGCTTGAACGGCTCATCTGTTAAGAATAGAACCAGCCAGTCTGAAGGGACATTTCCGGTCGTGAGAGGTACTCCTATATAAGAAAGTATATTAATCTTGGGTATTAGCTAATCTTTTGTCGTTTATATACACACTCATTATATATGAATGTTTGTGGTGAGTATATGCATGTACAAGTACAAGCTTGTGAGAAATAAGAGAATTCGAAATTAAATTCGAGTAAGTTGCATAGAAAGTAATATTTCGATAGCTATATCGTTCAGTATCAGATATTGTCATCGATTCTGGAGTTATGCGTTTTATAGAGAGAGAGAGGGAACAAAGAGCTTAAACTTCTTTTTAAAGGACTAGAGCTTCCCGATTTAGAGTATATTTTAGAGCATTCAGGAAGAAAATTTCGTTGCGTAGATACTATATCCTATAGAATATTAGTTATATTATATTAGTTTATTTTAACTTAAAAGAAAAGAAATTAAGTTTTATTCTTTGTTGGAATAATTATAGGTCTATATATATTGATTTAGACATAACTACGATATTATATTTATATTAGAGCTCTTAGTATACTGGGTTCTATGAAGCCTAGTGATCTATTACAGATACTCAGGACTACAGATAGTATTAACATTCATCTATATAGGTAGATTATGAGCGAGTGAAGAGAGAGAGAGCTCATAAACATATAAGTCGAGTTATATGGGCGTGGACATGAGGATTATCAATTAGGAGGTGCCCTAGAAAGGTATTGAGTACGATATATATTATTATTAAATATATAATAATAATAGTAGTATATTATGAATTTATATGAGTTATATATATATTATAATTATATAATATATTATAATATATATATATATATATGATATTGTAATATATATAATATTATATAGTATTAATTAATATTATATAGATATATATATAATATATAAATATTATTATAAATGATTTATTATAAGTACTATATTATATATATAATATATGATATATAGTAATTTAATAATCTAATTATGAAACCATTTATATATATATGATATTAAATTATAATAAATATTAAATAATTAAGATATAATATATATACACATATAGTTATATATTATATTAATAATATAAGCTATTATATAATATAGGAAATAGAAATACAGTACCTCACACTATATAAAATTAAATAATATTAAATTAATAATTAATAAGTAGGTATATTTGATCTATGTAATAAGCAAGTTACTATAGTTCATTAAGTGAGTTAACATCTATATAAACATAAAAAATTTATTTATTCAATATTATATTAAGTCCTAGAAAGTAATGTAATGAAATAAACTTAGATATTTGTTGCTTAAAATAAATGTATTTAACTTTTATCCTCTCTCTCTCTATCATCCTATCCCTTCCTCTCTCTCACTCTAATATATCTATCCTATCTCTCTCTCTCCACTTCAATACTATATATATATCGAGTGGGCGTACGCCTAGGGTCATTCATTAAGGGGGGAAAAGGTTGGAGCGTCTCAAATATTACTCATAATATCATCTCTTTCAATCTTCATATTAGTATTAGAAATATAATTATAACCATATATTTATAAAATTTAAACTATAATATTTATATTACTATCTATTAATATAAATTTTTATATTTCTAATATTGTCATTTAACAAAAACGAAACTTACTGCAAAATTATTATCTACTATATATACTCTATAGGTAATTAAATGTTGACTATAAGTAATATATATAATAATATTCATATATAATATATAATACCATATTATATAGTATATATAGGTAATATTATTATAACAATCAGTATTAAAAGTGAGAGTAGGCATCTAATAGAATATATCAGTACAATTATATTAATAGTAATATATATATATATATATAATAAACTATATTTAGTGTATACGTTCAGTTAATTATGTTTGCCTTTTGTGTATTTAAAGATATAATAATAATGTATCATTATATCTATTAATATATACTCTTTTTCGGTCATCCTCTATAATATATATAATGACAGTAATAATAATAACATATTTTTAAATCTACATATATATATATAATATACATATAACTACTACATATATTATATCGTTTGATATTAAGATAACTTACAGTAAAGTAACGTGAGCCTATATATACAATATATATGACTATATTTTCGAATATAAAGTATTTACTATTAATTAATAATATAATAGTATTATTTTTATATCTATTTATCATTTATAATACTATTATAATTATTTATAATATAGTAATATATACATGATAAGCTAGTAAAGAATAAGTTAAAGTGATTTTAAATATTACACAATATAATATATAATATATATTATAAATTGCTTTACTTCCTATTATTGACCTTCTGTTTGTCACTTCATTTGAATTACTGACATCAATAACTCCTGAATAGTAAATTTTACTAGCCAGTGAAAAATGTAAGATTTATTAAATTTTAGTAATTCGTAATTACTACTACATTATCTATCGATGATGTATCTTTTTCAAGTTTTTCTATCTATTAAACCTTTAAAACGTCGTCTGGAAAACATATTAAGTTAATTTTTTTATTTCACCAAAGATAGAAATGAAAAAGTCTTAAGCCCCTTGCCCCTGTTACCGCCCTATATATATATTATATTGATAGAACATATCGAGATTCGGAGATCTGTTGCTGTCTCAAACCTGCGGGTCAATCCAATCACTACTCTCTGTATTTTATTAAAAGTATCCTTTATTGATAGTAACTACCACATAATGGGATTTAGAGTACTACTAAGAGTAGATTTCTATTGCTTTGACTTGAGGCGTCATGATGGTATTGCCGGGTAGTAGAAACTAGTCAAACTAAGTACCTATTGAGCTCTGTAGCGAAATCATTATATGACGTTCTACAGATTGAGAGTATAGATAATGACATATTGAAATGAGATAATTAATGGGATTATCTATAAATAGGCATGCAAAATCGAATAGGGCAGCATTTAGACACAGTAATGGGGCGTATACGGTGTGAGGAATAAAAATATAGATAAGTTGAAGCGCTGAGTTAAAGTGCATATGGGATCTTGGACGAGTCCGCCGAGAGAGCCGTAGTCATAAAGTAAGTGTTATATAAATAACTTAATACCTTTATCGACTTCGAGTAATCGAGAGATCATTTTACTACTTGATTATTAAGGGATTACCTCTTGAGTATGTATATTAAAACTTTAAGATTAATAGTAGATTTCATTAATTAATGTAATTATTGTTAAATAAGATTAATTAATTAGTTTCGATTAAAATAATTTATTACAAATATTTAAATATTTTATTAAATAAAGTTCTGATAACCATTTCGATTGGTCTCGGTAACGATTTCACTGTATTTATTATTACTAAATGGTTCCCCAATAACACACAAGAAGTATTATAGTTTTCAATTAAATAAATTAATTTATTGATCAATTCTAAAAACTACTATTTCTAATATTCAGAATTAATTAAAATGAATAAACTTAAGACAAGTTAACTAATAGTAATTATATTATTATTATATAAATTTATTAGAGTTTTGGGATATCTTTATTGATATTATTTTAATGAGTTTATAAAAAAAAAATTATGTAGGTATACTCAAAAAATTATTTTGTATTAATGTAAATTAAGATACATCTTTTTTTGTTTAAATAGATTAATTATTTTGAATTAATGATGCAAAAGATTCAGATGAGTGAACGTCTCTCCAAATACTCCGTCAAAGAAAGGAAAAAACGGTAATAAAGAATGTCTTTAGCAATGTTTCCTCTTTTAAATTTTAATTAAAAGTTGGGTTTTATATGTAGTCGTATTAGACTTTTTATTTGAATTATTTTATCGTGGTAGGATAACTAGAGATAAAAAAGTAGAATAAGAATTTACAAATATATAAAATAATTTGAAAAAAAAGCTTTAATTATTTGTTAAATAATGTTTTTTTTTTAACGATTGAAATTTGTTACTAATCATTATTTTTTTTATATACATCCTTCTGGCGAAGAAAAGAGAGAACTTTCAGTTTCTGCTTCGTCACCTGAACTATACTTGTCGGAACACGCTGGGGATGGTGTTCGAAGAAACTTCTGGTCTATATATATTATATATATATATATATATATATATAATATATATATATATATATATATATATCATATATATATATATATATATATATATATATATATATATGTGAGTAGCATATATATATATATATATATATATTTATATATATATAAGAGGCTAGAGGAATATAAGTTGGGAAGGAGCAATTATTCATTTCAAAATTACTAGCCCATATACCCAATAAATGTCGTTTGAAAACATGTAGTCAAAGGAAGTGAGGATAATAGATTATGAAAAAATGTTCAAGATTTTATCACCAATAGCATATAGATGAAAAGGTGAACATGGTGATTATGTCTTTAGTCAGGGAGCTGAAGAGAGAGGATGAGACAGCGTGGAGAGAAAGACCAATCACACGAGCTCTCATCGGAGGAGAAGTTATATGCCTAGATAGCTGCAAAAGTAGAACCTCCCTCTATAGACGTGACAAACGCGTACTCCATACAAACATGAGAGAAACTTTCCCTAAACAAAGCGATTGAATGTTGTGGTGTGGAAAAGTTCTAAAGATTTCTCAGATGTTAGAACACTCAATTTCTAAGAAGCTTTTTAATGAGTAAATTGATTAAATCTTTCCAAATAAGACCGCAAGGAAAGAAAACACCGGGAATAAGAAGGTCAGATGAGTGTTTAGGTTGGGCGTTTTCGAAGATGTCTTTACGTGGATGATTATGGCGAGTAGATAGATAAAGCAATTGAGTTTTTGAGGAATTGAAGACAATGTTTTAAAATTATTTTTGATATTTCCAACTGGAAATAAGCGAACTTTCAAAGGTTAGTCGATCAAATAATATCCTTTTAAAACCAGCTATTTGAGGTTGAACTGGATGTTTGTTTTTGTTTTTGTTTTTTCAGAATAAAAAAAGTCATTAAGAGTGGAGCCGTCAGCGTAAAGGTGGAAGGGCAACGAAGTAATAGGGAGAAGTTCATTAATAAAATGAAGAAAGAAAACAAAAGAGACATGAATACTATTATTGATAGACCAATGAAATAAACAGTAGCTGTCTATAAAACAGCTGATAGAGAGACCAGAAAGCAAATAAATGAGAAGGTTCCATTGAAGAGGATAAGTACCGAAAGAGAAAATTTAGAAATCAAAGCTTTGCGCCACGCTTTATTGAAAACTGTCGATAAATTCAGACTCGCAACAAACGATTCACAAAAATACCGAAGAGCAGAGGATCAAAAGTAATAGGACCAAGAGTAAGAGGATCAAGAGTAAAAGGATCAGGAGTAAGAGGATCAAGAGTAAGAGGATCAAGAGTAAGGTATTGAGGTAAGAGGATCAAGAGTAAGAGGATCAAGAGTAAGAGGATCAAGAGCAGAGGACCAAGAGTCAGAGGATCAAGAGTAAGAGGATCAAGAGTCAGAGGACCATGAGTCAGAAGATCAAGAGTCAGAGGACCAAGAGTCAGAGGACCAAGAGTCAGAGAATCAAGAGCAGAGGACCAACAGTCAAAGGAAAGGAAAAGATGATCAGCAGTCGGGCGTGCCTAACACAAACCATACTGATAATTAATCAGAAATAAGATTATGGAAGAACTAGGATGATTCCAAATCTTCCAATTTAGATAGATTCGAAAAATTAGGAAAGAACTTAGAGCAAAAAGACGATAGTTTGAGGGCGGGCTAAAAGCTGAAAGAACGCACCCTTGGAGCTGGAAGGAAGAAAAGGTTGTCAAATGAGAAACTACTTATCAAGCTAGAAGTACAACCGTAAGTTCCTACTCATTTACAAATGTCTTTTTAATTTTGCAAAACACTCAAGGAAATAAACAATATAACTTTTGTTTAAAAAACATAACAAAAACAAAAACAAAAACTTTTATTTAGGGGAAAAGAGAAAGATGAAAAAAACAAAATTCCTCTCATTCCACGTCAATCTACGTCTTCTGGGAATCTCTCAAATAATGATAGTTTCATGCCAATGCCTCGGTCTCTCTTCTTCTCTCTCTCTCTGCATCTATATATATAATTTTTTATATTTTTTGTTTGTTTTATATAGAATCCTATATATATAGAGTTTTCATATATATATTATCAGTATATATATATAATATTTTACTATGAACATAGGTTGATTTTTGTGCGCAAGTTAAGGTAGGTAGAGAGGAGAGAGGAGCAGAAGAGAGACGAGTAATATAATATAGTAATAATAAAGAGGGAGGGAGAGAAGAGAGGAGAGGAAAGGAAGAGAGAGAGAGAGAGGTGCATAAAAGTTTTATTTCACACCCTATATACCAGTAATATGGGAGCATATTAATAATATAATAGCTAATCAATAACGGTATATGCTGAGTGAGTCAATATGGAGAGTTAAGTAGATAATAATATAAAGTTAATGAAATATATATATATATAAGAAGAGAGAATGAGAGTAGTAAGAGAGTATAATAGAGAGTAGAGAACGATAGAGAGATAAGAGAGAAGTAAGGTGCCATAAAGTATTTCAATATACAGTCAGTATAATAATGGGTAAGAGATACTATAAATTAATATAAGGGTAGGGATGATCATTATGAAGGCTCAGCATATATATATTATGAGAGTAAGTAATAGATAGTATAGTAATAGAGAGAACATAGAAGGATGACAGAAGTAAGATGATCAGTTAGCATGCCGTGCAAATTAGGAAAAGACTGACGCACAAACAGAGGTACCGTGGCAAAAAAGGAGGGTAAAAAAGGTTGAAGAAGCGCGAAGACCAATTTATTGGACAATGATAATATCATGGTTGATTCTCAAACACGCGCATGAACCCGTGAGGTTGATAGAGGTGTGAAGGCCGAAGGTAGGAGGTACCGAAGAGGGGTCAGCGACTAGTAGGGTTTCGGGAAAAGATGGGAGGAGCTGAGGAAAGCACGACATGTGAAATGGTACGAAGAGAAAGCGCGGAACGGCGCACGGGAGACAAAGTTGGGTCTTGTCTCATACGGGTACAGACCCCTCTGACACGCCAATGACTCCTCTGACACTGTCCCTGGCATGCTCACGATGAGGTGAGGGAAATGTCTTGGACAGTGATTGATTCTCATACTGTCGTGCAGTACCCTGTCGCAGGTCCGGGAGGAACGTGAAGGGGGTTGCAGCTGTGTTGGAGTCCGAACATTCAGGAATATCCCACAAATATTCGATTGCGGGCTTGCAGAGTCTGGACGTTTAATGCTGGCCAACCCCTAAACACGTTGCTAATTTGAACCGTCCCCTATAGCGTCGGTCTCACACATGGGCCAAATGTTGGTCCATGCATTGTCCATGCATCCATCTAGGCATGAAAAGAGCTAAAGAGCCGAGGAGGGCGGCGCACCTAAGGCTACGACATATGGTACGCAGACGTCTGTCATATAAACCTTACGGCTGTAAATAGTGCCTCCATCGAATGATAGTGCCCAAACCCGAGTAAACCCGATTAAAGAAAAGTAAGCCCCGTCCCTAGACCATACCCGACTGTCAAGCCTCCAAACGCGGCACCTGCAGCACATTCCATTGCTCAAACCCTCCGTCCGGTAGTCGGTCACTGCGTCGTCGGTCATCGGTCGTCTGTTGCGTCGGTCGTCGTCGTCGTCGTTCAGTCGTCGGTCGATCGGTCGTCGGTCCGTGCGGTCGTCGGTCCGTCGTCGACGGTCGTCGGTCGCGGGTCGTGCCGGTCGTCGGTCGTCGGGTAAACTGTCGTCGTCGTTTCCGTTCGGTCGTCAGGTCGTCCGTTCGTCGGTCGTAAACGGTCCGTCAGTCGTCGGTCGAACCTGAGAATCGTAGAGTCCATCGGTCGATCGTCGTCGGTCGTTGAATCGTCGGTCGTCGGTCGTCGGTCGTCGTCGTCGTCGTCGGTCGTTGGTCATTGTCGTCGTCTTACTTTATGGTAAACTAAATCGCCAGTCGCTCAGTTCGTCGGTCCGTCGGTCGTCGGTTCGTCGAGGTCCGTCGTCGTCGGTCGTCGGTCGTCGTTCGTCGGACCTCTCTGTCGGTCGTCGGTCGTCGGTCGTCTTTCGTCGGTATACTCTAGCAATCTTGTCCGAGGCATACAAAGACACTCTCGACTTTCCGTAAAGAGCACCTTTGCCCAATCATCGACAGTCCATAGATCTGTTTCTTGAGCAAATGCCTGTAGAGCCCTTCGATGTGCCGTGGTGTGCGGTGGACCTATGGCAGCCCTCCGGGGCCGGTAATTAATGTTCTACAAAACTTTGACGCACTGTATTGTCACTCACGCTGGTGCCGTGTAGCTCCGCCTGCTGTATTTGCAAATGTGGTGCCGTTGTTGCGTTCTCGTAATGCACGGCAAGACTTCAATCCGGTCTTCCACGGGTGGTCGTGCGCCGGGCCTACCTTGTCCTCTGCCGGCGGTTATGGTGTCAGCGTTTCTTATATAATATATATTATATTATATATATATATATATATAATATATATATTATAAATATATATACCTAGACATATATATACTATATATAGGAGCATATATAACTTAAGATATATAATTACATTTATTATATCTATGTAATATATATTATAATATAATTAATAATATTTATTATATATCACCTATGATATAAATTGATCAAAGTTAGACCTAAGTTTGAAGAACAATAGAAATCAGAGTTTAAATTTTCTTATCACGCCAATCAATTTTATTTGTAGTGAACGATACTTTTGAAATGGAAAGAGTAATATGAAGTGAAATCAGTAAGTATAAAATATCTTGATTCGGGCATTCAAGTATGACATATGGAATGAAACACCAATTGCTGAAAATGCTTTTGAAAAAATAAGTAAGTTTTATAATTTGGTGCTAATACAATGCTAAATGTACAATTTAAGAAGTGACCTAAGAGAGTCTTATTAAATGAAAAAGTCAAAAGTAATAATGGTTAAACTTGTGGAACCAAAGTTAACGGAATGACACCATCATAACTTAAATAGTGAACTCTGGTTATTCAAGCTGGGAAGCGAAGGTTTTGAGAAACGAAGGAGAATTGCCATCAATATTGTATGTTTACTTAGCATTATTATACAACCTTACAAACATACATATCACACAATTACCATACATACATACATGATTTCGAATATCACTACATAGCCCCACATTATCACTTATCATTACAAGTTAGCCCCACATTATCACTTATCCCTACAAGTTAGCCCCACATTATCACTTATCCCTACAAGAATACCTCCTACACTGGTACTGTTTCACAAAAGCTAGACAGTCCAACATTATTATACAACCATAACATATCATAACATACATTATCATTGACATACAGTACATACACTTACCTTCAACCGAAAATGCGGCTTCTATTTCTTCATCGACTTCACCTCATCTTTCTTGAGTGACTTGAAGAAATAAGTTTAAATGTACGTAATATTACTAATGTTTTCTTAATATAAGTTGGAGATGAGATATGAGACCTATATATGAATAATACAATTGATATATTTTGTTTGCCGTTTTTTTTAAAATATTGGAAATTATAAAATTTAACGTTTTGCAAAATAAGACAAAGAACAGGAAGGTGAGAGCTAAAGCCAGCAAAGATAAATTGCAATTCCAAGAGGTAAAGAGATCTGAGGAGGGTTGCACACTAGAAGGAATCAAAATAAGCATGTCCTTCAACGAGTTCTATATGTGACCGTGTTTCAAGGCTATGGGTAGTCTTCTAAAGGGCGAGAGCGTGGAATATAAAAAAATAGCACAAACTAGTGCAGGGAAGAGTTATATTATTGGTTTACCCTGGAAATTGTAGTTAGAACACCCAAAACAAAAATGAAATATACACTTATGAGCAAAAGCAGAAAAAATCACTTCAAACGTAATGCGCGCCTCTAGCAATAAAACACGATGACCACTAAAGACAAAGTAAAAAAATAATTTCATTTTAAATATGTAAGTTCAAAAAAAGTACGAGTCCATCACGATATAGCCAGTTGTCGTATTACAAGAGACCAATATATAATAAATACAAAATAAGAATAATAATAAATATGTCCTAAATAACTTGTATTATGATTTTTTGTACTGACTATGTACAAGTCAATAATAGTTCTTTATATAATGAATAATATATAGATGGATATTTATTCGTGGTCTTTCTTGTAATAATCATATATATATAATATATTGTGTATTAATATATATAAATATATATATATAGAATTATAATATATATATAAATTATTAATGTGTAATATACTAATATATATATATATACATCAATATATATAAATATATATATACGTATTTTATTTTTATGAAAATAATATTATATTATATTATTTCATTATATATAATTATCTATTATTTATATTTTATTATACTATATCCACTCACTGTAACCTAATACCTATATACTAAAATAATATACCCTATAATATATATATATATACTATACTATATATTATTATTATATATAACTATATATATTATATTCATACGGTGTTATATTTTGACAACAGTCAGATTATATATTATATATATCTATATTTCATTACACTATATATTATTATTATAATAACGTAATCGTACTATATATACCAATTATATATATATATATATAATAATACTATTATATATATATTTATATATTAATATAGTTCGACCAGGCTTTTTTCTTCTAATTGCCCCACTCACCCCTGACCACCTCATAAATGGCAGTGGCGCCACAGCGCGTTCAGTTACGCTCTCAACACCTCCGCCCGACGCCTCCGTTCTCTCACGAGAATCCTTCAGAATAAAATATGCCAGATTGCTTCTGTTGGAAAGTTAGTCAGGCATGAGAGAAAAAAACGAGATATTCTGGACCCTAGAGAGTTCGGCCAGAAAATGTTTTGTGGTTTGGTTGAGTGTTGATATCTTTCTCTCGTAATATATTTTTAGTAAGTTATGGTGAGGTGATCCGCATCCTTAATCTTTGTGAAATTGATGTAATCTTGAAAGTCTAATGTAGTGTAATAGTTTGATTCTGGAAGCTATTTTTGTGTTGGTTCGTGTTTTAAAATGTTGTTTGTTTAATGGTGCAGCGTCTATAAGTAGGTTTATCCTGTAAGTGTCGTGGGTGGATTTGAAATATATGGTAGAATGAAGTGTTGTTTGTTGCAGGTGGAATGTTGTTTAGAGTTTGTTTGTAATATAGAACGCTAGTGTATATATATATTGTTTGAGTCTGTGCTGGGTAAAGATGGGTTTAAGGAGGGCAATGTGGCATGGAATGTAGGCGGTATGACTAGAGATAGATTTATAGGGATTTTGTGTAAATAATTTGTGGTGTCTATCTATATCCGATGAGAGTAAATAGGGTTATGTTGTATCATTGGTTTTCTTAAATCGAGTATTATGTTGTGGTGGTTTTTGTAAGATGTTTCATCCCTGATGAGAGGAAGCTTATGCGGTAGTGGTCGTCGAGTAATCTATTTATGCTTATTTAGTCAGTAGGTGGTTATAGTGTGTACGAAGTCAAGAGGCTAAGTTAAGATTCCGTATGATAGAATCGTGATGTTTGCAAAAGAATTGATGTTGGTTTAATTGTTTAATGAAGTCTGTGCAAGCAATGCTTTTCTTAAAATGTTTTCTTTATTAAGATTGAAATTAAAATATTTACTTCTGAGTGTTTTGTAGAAAGTGTGAGATGAGTGTTCTAGTTGTTATCTCCGAGGATTTGAAGTTTTTGAGGAGGTATGATTGCGAAGGGAGAGCGAGGATGTTGCCCAAGTGTGGAGGTCAGTGGGCGAGAGGACGACATGAAGAAAATTTTTTTGTTGGTATAGTGGGGGGGTTGTGCGGGGATTTTTTTTTGCGCCTTGGAAACGGGTGGCGGGTGGGAAAAAAAAAAACAAAAACTCTATTTTTACATAACTGACGGGGTGCGTTTTTTTTTTTTGCGTTTGGTTAAATTAATTTCCCTTGTAACTCGCCTGGGGTTAACATAGAACCCCACATGTTGAAGTTGGTTGATGTACTGCTGTGTCTGCCAGGTTTGTGGCTGTGTTTAGGTTCTGGTGTCAGAAGGTTGGCCCTCACTTAAATAATGTCCATATCTCGCGTAGGTTGTTTAATGATTGAAAGTGTTCTTGTTGGTGGCTGGAGAGTCCCCGGGATAGGGAAACTAGGTTGTATATTAGTGTCGGGGAGCAGTAAATGCGCCCTTGGGGTAAACTCCGTTGGTTGATGTTGACTGGTTTCTGAATAATGTAATGTTTGTAATTGTTAGGTCCGTTGTGCTGTTCCCTAAGAAAATGCAGGATGGTGAGAAATGTCCATTTCTGGAGGTTATGAGAGATATATTTAAGCACTCTCAATTGTTATCTATGATTCAGTGCTAGGCATTCGAGTGATTGAAAGCAGAGCTTCTAGATGAATATATTTATCTTTTGGAGAGAGTTGAGTTCTAACGTCTTTTTAATATATTGTGGATTGAAGATAATCGCTTGATGAGGGTCGACGGAGTTGAGATGAGGTCTCCTCTGATTTGAAACTGATAGTTGATATATTTGTGTTTGAGTGATGTGGGAGTTTATTCTGGTTTAGATATGGTGTTTTTTTAGTAGTTTGCATACCAGCGGTAGGGTACGTGAAGCTCGCTATTTCTGCAAAAAATAGAGTAGAGCTGTGTACACACAATGAGTGAAAGTCCAGATGTAATATTTTTGTCGTACACACGTATGTTAGTTGGGTCATATAGTGAATAGCATTTTATTTAACCATGGAGGGAGATGGTATAATATAGGCGTACTGCATACTAAATTTAAGAGTAGTCGTTGTGCTAATGGGTTAATGGGGTGTTCCCTAGGTGTTTGAGTGCGTGTCTACTTTGGAGAGCTGTGTCCTGGAAAGAGGAGTGAGGCTTTGTACGTTACATTGTTATTTTATTGGTGAGACATCTGGAGCCTATTTCATAAAGTTTGTGGCTTATGATTAATCGCTTTTATTCTCTAAGAGAGTTTTGATGATTTCAATATAGAGGATGTGTGGATCATTTACTCTTCTTTGCGAAGTGAGTTACGAAAATGTTTGTTGGCTTGTTGGATTGAGAGTTTTGTGTGTTGGGGTTTTGATGAATTCGTGAGCACTGTGTGTCTCGTTCTGGCTTGGTTGAGCTTTCTAGCATATTTATTGTTTATCTAGAATAATGGTCGTTACTAATAACTATTCATGTCCTCCGGATATATTAGGTGTATTTGGCGAAGGTTTGGCATGCCTATTTTCCTGAGTAAGAGTGTTTAACTGTTCTTGTTAGGTTATTCATTGGGCGTGTTTTAGGCGTAATTTTCGTGTTTCGTTTGAGAGTGACTGTTGGTTATTATCTTTTTCATGAATTTGCGTGGTGGTAATGATTAATTTGTGGTACCTCCTTAATCAAGCTGATAGGGAAATGGGTTTGTAATTATTATTATTATGCCTCTGAGATGGATTAGAGGAAGGAAGTTTGCATGCACTAACCTCCTGTTGAGTGATCTGTGAAGTGTTTGTAACTTCATTAGTGGGAGTTGTTGTCATTTTGTTGGTAAATTGTGGGATTATCACAGGATAAATGGTCTGCCTTAGAATGATGGAAATTTTGTTAGTTTTTGCTGAGTGTTGAAACAAGACTGGTGATGGGTATCGCTGCATGTTGTTTTAACTAGGCTCATCTTCATGGATGAACGAGGATGATGATATCGAGGCTAGTATTTTACGATGGAGTATGATGGAGTTAAGGCCACGTGGAAGCTTATGATAGTGTATGACTTTGGTGCAGCCTTAGTTTATGTTTGGTTAAGTGGTGGCAATGTTTGGCGTTGGGGGGAATATTTGTGTGGGGCTTGTTCTAGGATATCCTCGTTAGAGCAATGCTTTTAAGTATTCCCGAGGCATGTGCTATGAGTGTGTCTCCTCCTATCTGTTGCGCTCTTGGGCCGTTGGTACGACATGTAGGTGGGTGGGCGCGTAGTTGCCTCCCATTAATGTAGGGTTTTCGGGAGGTAGTTCGGCACGATTTCCGAGAGCTTTTGGCTTTGTAATTTCTGGGTAGTGGCTGTTTGAGGTATGATGGGGAATGTGGAGATTTTATTCGATTCGGTGTGCTCTCTCTTTAGTATACTGCGACTTATAATAGTGAATGGCATTCCTATTAGAGTTGAGTTGTTGTTTAAATTCCGGCGCGTTGTCATGTTAGTGTTAAGGTGGTGTTGAGTATGGAGATATTACTCAAGCTAATAGGTGTACTAACACGCCGGTAATGACGGAGAGGTGTAGAGTTGTGGGAGGGGAGGAGGTGAGAGATGGTAGAGGTTCTAACTGAGAGCCCATAGAATTCGGGTTCTTGGTTAGTTTATCGGGGGTCCAGTAGTAAAGCGAACAATATCCCTTGTAATCTATTAATTCAATCACGACAATAATTAGTGTTAATGTTGTGATAGTTTATAAAGAAAACACCAATTTTTTATTTGGTGTATTCTATGTTAAATTGAATTATAAGAAAATAGTTGTATATTTTATTAATGTTGGTGTGTTATTTTTGATGAATAGTATATATATATGTTAGTGTGGGAGTTATTTTTGTAGTAAAGCGGTCAGAACACTTGAGGCAGATCCTAATATGGTTAGTTTTTATGAAGGTGATAGCGAGTGGTGATTAGGCCGGAAGCAGGTGTTATATGTAAACCTCCCTCTATGTGTTTCATCTGTTGCAGTTATGAGTTTCTTCTTACTAAGCAATTTTTTGCTACATAATTCGATATTGGGTAGATCTGCAGGGAGGGCCCAAAGGGGTAATGCCTTATTCTGTTTAAAAACACACTTCAGCTTTCTCAAGGATAAGCGTTCTTGAGCTGACTATTATGTAGGGAAAGTAATGGCCTCATAAAGAAATAACTGAGAGAAATTATCAAGTATATTTGAGTGGTGGAGAGCTGATGGGATATGTAATATCTAAAGGATTTTTCCGGAAGCGGCGGAGGCGCACAAACGCTGTAAATGTTTCTTCTTTCTTTGAGAACACAACAATTTTATATTTATTTATGTTAAGGTTGTTGAGCTAAGAGATCTTGAAGATAGTAATCTTTGGTTGACGAGGATCTTGAGTTATGTGACTTCTTGCAAAGTTTTCCCACTCACTCTTTTCACATATAATATAATATAATATATTATATAATATAAATAAATATGATATTAATATATATATTAATATATATATATATATATTAATACTATTTATATATAATTAATGAATATATATTATATCGACTAATATATTATATATATAAATTATAATATAATTAAATAATTAAATAATATAATAATTTAAATATGTTATAATATATAATATAGGATATGATTACTAAAAAAATGCTTAGTGTTAAAAATATTCCGTAGAGTAGGGGAGGCCTAATGTGACTCATTATAATATACTGGCCCCTACCCCTGTAGTATATTACACGCTCAACCTGTTTATAATATTTTAATTTGAATAATTATCTCATTTCATTTAATTATAATATAAAAAGGTTTTGGTGTACATAATTAAACTCTGAAGAAGTAATATCTAGGATTACATGTATTCAATTTATTTGAATATTTTTCATATTTTGATAGTTATAACAAAGAACAATCACGAGAATCAAACTATTTTATCGTAAATTTAATTATTCATACTGCAGTATTATTGAATTGGTTTTATTTCCTTAAAAAATTGATTTAATATTAATTAGTTACGTAAATAATTATTATAAATTATTGAAAGAAGTTTATAACCTTGATATCTATTACAACTCACCTTAATTACGAAGGTTATAATTTAATTCTTAAAGATATTTGTTTTTTCAAAAATATTCGAAAAATAAAAGTTTAGAAAGCCAGAGGTCATCGTTATTACTCTTTATGCCAGTATAAAAATATTATAATCACCTATAATTATAATTATACTACTTATAAGAAACTTTAAATAGAAATGATGGACTTTAGCATTTTAAATCTTGAATTAAAGACATTAAATGGTAATATAGAACATTTTTTAGAAGATTATTTCCAAAGTTAAATTTGAGAGGGAGGAGGAATTCTTCCAGCAAATTATCTTAACCAAAATATATTAAGCAAAGTGAAAGTAATATCTTCTATCCAGCACCTTTAACTTTTGCTTTAAATTTACCAATAGCTTATTTAAAAAAATATTGTCGTATATTCAATAGGGGGACTTACAACCCCAATACTCGTCGACAGGTAAAATATTAGGTCAATAAGGAAAAAAATGGTCGACAGGAACATTAAATCACAATAAAGTTCACTTGTTCCAAATCTTCGAACAAACATAATTTCTCATAAGAATAAAATGTTCGACAAAATTTTCTGTTACTAGGCTACTCGTCTAAACCGTCGACACACTAAATCAAAATATCAAATGACTAGACACTAGTCAATCGAGATTATTTGAAAATACGATTTATATAATATTAATACTATAATAAATTAATTATATATATATATATCATAATATATATATGTAGAGGTCTATATATATTTGTTGTTAAGTAAAGTTTGTAAATTGTGATTAAAACCTATATATAACAACCTATATATATATATATATTATATGAGAAGATATATATAATTATATAATAGTTATAGTTTTATATGCCGATATGTATTTTCAAGCTATCCGAGTACCGAATCATGGTAGAACATTAAGCACTTACAGCTACGCAGAATTCGCAGTCTAATATCTCTCTCTCTCACTTATCTAATCTATTATTTCTATAATTATATAAATATTTAATTAAAGTAAATATATATATATATATATATATATAACCATCTATCATTACATATAATATATATATATAATAATTTATATATATAAAATATATTAATATATATATAATAATAAATATATATAATATAATTATAATAATATATAAATATATCATATATAATATATATATATAATTATATATATATATATATATATTAATTAAATATATAATATATATATATTAATCATAAATTGTATTGGTTTAGCCACGGTTATTTATATCAAACTGGTTTATATATATAATAATAAATTATTATTTAATATAATTTAAATTTATTATTAATATTATTAATTATTTATATAATTTAATTATTTTATATCATATTTATATAATAAATAAAAATTATTATTTATATTAATTTATATTAATTTATATATATATATAATTAATTTATAAATTTATATTATATTAATATATATATTTAATATTATATTAAATTTAATAATAATATATTTTTATATATACCAATTTACTATCTAATTATTTATTACTATGATATACCTACAAATAAAAATACTAGAAGCACTACATAATAATACTATTCGCGTCCAGCCTAATAGGAGGCAAATCTCCAATATGCTCAATTAACTAACATATTAAACGCTATATCATAAAAAGGAATAAAACCGTTTGTAGAAGCTGGTAAAATAGTATTTAGTTCGTTAACATATTAAAAAAAAAAAATCTAAAAAACTACGGGCAATTAGGGGGCTCCGAGCTCGACGGGGAAGAACAGGGGTGGACGTTTATGTCCAATCACCTCGAGCTCATGGGAAGGAGAGACACGGGTAGGAACCCTCAGGGACACCGCAAATACCAAAAAGCAGCGAGAGGTTCCGGAGACCCTCCCCGGAGGGGGGGAAATAGTCCTACCCCGCCTCGTATTCTCCGAGAGGAAAGGCGAGAGACCCCGAAATGCGACTCTATCCGACCATCGGTTGGCGGTATACCCTTGTGCGTATTCCATTTAGTAAAAAAAAAAAAGCTTATTAATCTCCAAATAGAGATACAATAGGCTTAAAAATAATTCAATTACTGATTGAATATCTAATATTGTTTTTAAACACATAAAATGAATGCATTGGATTCAAAAAGCAATGATATCTTTTTGCGCTAACTATGCTGTAGTTTTGTGAAAAATAGCATATTTATTAAATATTTTCTTATTTTTTTTTTTTTACATTTTCCGAACTATAATTTCACCAGCATCCAAAAAGTATTCCTTTTCCGTAAGCTATTGTAGTTTTTCGAGAATATGGATTTGTCCTCGTTCTAAGAGGCTTGACCTACATATATATATATATATATGAATTATTTACCTCTTATAATAACTAGCTATATCATTTGAAATATTAAATATATATATATATAATATTTAAATAGTAATATATTTATTGTTTAAAATATTAAACATTTAAATATGAATAAATTGATAATAATAATTATTTAATTTAATCATTAATTTAATTTAATTAAAAAGAAATTGAAATATTACATACTATAATATTAAATTATTATTATCCCACATAGATCTCACCTCATAAGTTATTATTATTAAGAATAATTATAAATAAAAATAAATCTTCTTCAATAAAGGAAAGAGAACCCTATACATTTATGTATATTCCTTATTCATATACCCTCTGATATATATCCCGGAATATATTCATATTCGTAATCAAAACAATGACCCCCACAAAATCAAGACACAAAAAAACGGAAGAGGAAAAATGGTCGACAAATTTTTTTTAACATATATCACATAAAAACATGAATAATCGGGAAAAAAGGTCGACGAATTCTAGGCGGACCTATACTCAAATGGTCCGAACAGGACAATAGGTCGACAGGAAAAATGGTCGACATTATGCAAAAATTCCTGTCGACCTCTTTTCCATCAGTTTTTCAGTGTGTCGACGATTTGGACATGTGTAAAAAAAAATTTGTCGACCCCTTTTCTCTTCCGCTTTTTTTGTGTCTACGATTTGGACGGATATGATATTTTGGTAAATTGATCGTTAGCATAATAAGATATGGGTTTATCCAACGTAGTATTGTATGTTGTTTTGCGATGTTTATTATAAGATGGTCTTTCATATAAGCTCGAATAGGTTTTTGTCGGTATCGGTAATTTTTACTATGGATAAGAAAATGCTATCGTCCTTAATAATATATATATTATCACTTATAGCTATAATAATTTTAATAAATAGTTATAGTTATAGTTAATAGTTATAGTTATAGTTTTTTTAAATTCAATATTACTTATTTATAATATATATAGTATATGAGAATCAAATGCGTGATAATATACTTAAGCACTTAGGAGATAGTGAGATGATATATGTACAATATATAGAAGAACTATAATATATACCATAGTCATATTCGTACACTATATATGATACTCTAGATATCAACTAATTGATAGTACACTGAGGGTATGATAATTACTAGTATATACGGTTTAGTTATATGGGCTGAGCCTATGGACGGATGAAGATAGGATAGTTGTTATCATCATAAAAAATTTCTGTATTAATTAAATATAATTAGAGTAATCTAAGGGAGGGAAGCCTTATTATCCTCTTTGGTCACCAATTATGTAGAGATGGAGCTCGTAGTTTTAATTATCTATAATGCATTACCGATCCTAGGGGTATTTACCGCACCGTATGTGTAGATACTGTGCAGGAAGCTGAGTCAAGGGGGTACTCTCGCGCCTCTATACCGGGATGAGCCGACGAAGGTAGGACTCATATTATCCCGTAGTCCTGCCCTTCCGGGGAAAGAGGTCCGGTTCGTGAACCCACCGGTACTCTTGGCTGTGAGTCGTTTGGGTGGTAAGATCGGCTGGGGGTCTCCGGCAGCTCTGCGTCCTCTTCTGATGCATGACGGGAGAAAACGGTCCCCTCGCCCCTAATGTTCCAGTCGTTCGTCCGAGCCCCTATCGCTGGTGCCGCTTAATATAATATTCATAGGGTAGGTATCAATATGGTATTGGCTATATGCCGCGCGATATTGGTTATGGTAGACTTTACGTAGTAATGTATACTTATACGTACTAGTCTGCTGTATTGGTGTTAGGTGACGTGGTATATATAAGGGTTGAGTGTATTTTAATATATAATATATAAATAGTACATACCATATAAAAATCATTTCCGATAATAAAAGAACCGACGATATATATAATAATCAGATAATTAGGCTTAGTATATAACTATTAGAAGACGGTATACTGGGTACTTGGATGTTTAAATAAAAACACATGCTATATAAGAAAGAGCTATACTATGAAATAATGTGAGTAGGAGCGTATAATAGTAATTAGTGGACTTTGAGGTTTTATATTATTAATTTATCCTATAATAATCATATATTGAATTATTTAGATTTTTAGTATTTAGAGCATAATTGATATAATAAATTCATTTACTATTATAGAGGGTTCTGATATGTTATCGCATCGGGAGTACTATACGATATATAGTTATAAGGTAATATATCTATATATATCTTATATTCTAATATTCTTATATTATTATCATTATATTATACTACATTATATAGATTGGAATAATATACTATATTAATTAACTATACAAATATAATATATAGTTCGTTTAACCAAAAATCGATTGATTTTGTCGACGCAATAATGGGTGAGTCTGATCATGTGTGGACATAGGTTGATTTAGTGTTGTCGACGGTTTGGGTAACGAGTAGAACGAGAAAAAATTTGTCGAGGGATCCTCTATGAATTTCTCTTATGAGAAATTATCTTGTCGACGCTTTGGACAAGTGGAATATTTTTGTTTAGATGTTGCTCAGACTATTTTACTCGTCGACCCAATTTCCTGCCGACCATCTTGAGGTAATATCACTCTTATAGGCAAATATTCCGAACCAATTTTCATGCCCTAGTCGACCAATTTTCCTTGTGCAAACCATTGGGTAAGGGTTCGTAAACAATTCAGTTAAAAATTGGAATGTCTTGTTTTAAAAACAGGATTATGTGTGGTTATCTAAAAGCTCATATATATATAAATGATATGAGTCACAGACAAAGATTTATTAACTTGCTGTCTCGAGCGGATTCCGAACACTGGAGCCCTCCGCGTTGCTTGGGTACAGTAATCGCGGATGCCTAAAATTTGTATATGACTCACAGAAGACCTTTCAGTCTCTTCGTCAGCCTGGGAGTTCGAACTGTGGTAATATACTACCGGCGTTGCTGAGTTAACAATCACCGGATTGTCTGCCAAATCACTCAGGTGGTCCATTTTACACACCATTACGTCCCGCCAATAAAAAGTACGTATGTTAGAGGAATTAGCACGGATCAAATTTAATAAGCCTCAGTGGAGAATGACCTTTATTACTAATTAACACTAGGAAGGTGCGTCAAGAGACTGAAAGAAGTGATTCTAGGACCATCGCTGTCGCTGTGATGAGTTAATGCGAGGTAACTCAGTGTGACGGTATGTGGTGGAAAGCTAGTGTGTGATATCTTTAAAGTCTCGAAAACGCCCGTTACCAAGAGAAGATGGTATACGAGATAGAGGATAGCAGTGGCAGATGTGAGGGTACACGAGAGATGAAGTGAAAGGGTTTTTGTAGAAAAGAGTCCGTGATATTATATCAGAGGAAGAAGAGAATGTTTGTATATGTAGAAGGAGAGTGGGAGTATTTTAAGAAAAAATGATAACATGTGCGAAAAGATACGCTGGGGGTAAAAAGAACAGGTTCCAGAAAGAAAAAGACTGCGGTGGAAAGATGAAGTTGCACGTGCAGTAAAGAATAAAAATAAAAGTTTAGAGCGTGGAATGAAAAGATCCCCTAGAGTAGACAAGAGCGGAATAGCTGGTAAATAGAACCATATACTTAGCATGGCGAGAAAATCGGCCTTTTTCGTACTCTGCTCGAATCTCGCTGTTATGCGCTCCTTCGGTCGGCATACATTTGCGTCGGGAAATTATCAGAGCTAATTACACTATACTGCTTGCGCAACCCTGCGATCTTGCCTGGTCACTAACCATTAAGGAGGGGATGTACGCAGCAGATGACACAGGAAATGAGTCAAAAAGTTAGCTATGGTATTGTATATAGATGATGTTATGAGTGAGTTCGATCCACAGAAAAGATTCTCACCAAATACTCTGGTGTTTCTCCCCTAGCGTAAACCAGCCACCATAAAATGCTGTTTCTGATCACTGACAAATTTTTTAAAGCGTTTTGTTTTCGCCAGGCTTCTTATGTGTGCAGCCTCGTGAATCTATGAGTTGTTTGATTTGCTCCCTAGTGGTATCTGATGGAAGTTTTTCAAAGAATTTCTCGTGAGGTATTTCACCACACTTAGGGGAAAGCTCAAACTATCCGTCAATCTAACCTCTGCTCTAATTTCGCGTATTGGTTATAACTTTCAGTTAGTCATATATCTTGTACGTTCTGTTTATACTCTGTCTCCCAGGTACGACACTCTAGAGCCGGACTGAGTGAACAGTGGCCGTTTCGCTTGGAAGACCAACCACAGGTATGATTGATGCGTAAACGTCACAGCAGGTCGCTCGAAATTATCCTGAGAGAGCTCCGATACAGGCGGGAGTTATCATAGGCGCTGGCTTGCATATAGGAGGAGGTCGCCGTGACGCACGTTGACTCAAAGAAGGGAGAACACCGCGTAGCGGAGGATGCATACAATCTGGCCTTTCAAGTTATAAGCGCAGATGAGCATCGGGCTGGGCATCCGGGGTGAGCAATCCACCATGCATTCAGACATCTCGCTGATCTTCATAATGAATATGATTTCCTCCCAGCCTTGCATGAGTTTGATCGGACAAGTACGCACGTACACTGTTCTCCGCTCTCTCTCCTCGCTACATTCTGACTATGATGACTCATCTCTCTCCAGACTCGCGACAGGTACAATAGTCTAGACGCATTGGAGACTGGTCTAACCTCCGGACGATTACTGCTTCCTTTCTCCGGCGGAGACACTGGCCTACAACTTCCGATCTTGCGAGGGAGGACCAATTATCGTGCGCGGCGTGTCGAGTCGCATGCTCGCGCGATGGTCTCGAGTCTCGCTACAGAATTATAATAAGTTGCAATCCCGGTACAACGCGGCCGGCGTCAGGAGAAGAAGTCGTCGCGTTTGTATACATCGAAACCGGGCACAGTAGCAGCGTCGCCGCGTCATTCTCTCCTGATCTGTCTGCCCTAAGGTTCGGGCATCCTTCTGCAGCTTACTCGGTACCTCTTCTCCTCTCCTATTCGGACAACAAACAACAGACATGTAAGGCTAAACAACTCCTCCTGTTCTCCTGTACAGGTAGTTTGCTGATACTTCTTGTTGCGTTTGATAATTTAAAGAGACTCGTCGATGGTTGGTGCGCTCCGACCTTCATATCCTTGATTATGTCTTCGGAGATTGAACCACATTCAACCCACTAACCCACGCTCATAAATATACATTTTCCTAACCCACAAACCCTACTCATATCCTTGATTGTCTTGGAGAATGAATCTAACATACTTAAACTCGTTTCCCTAACCTCTAATCTGTATTCTTATTATTCTGTTAAACTCTATTTTTCTCCTCCTTCCTCCTCACTCCTCCTTCCCGGTTTTCCTGATCCCGATCATATCCTGTGCTGTTCTTATCTTTTCTTGTTCTTAACTCTTCAAGGTTATCTCAGGAAGGAATATTCCCTCCGGTACATCACACAAAAACAAAGTGTGTTGAGCGAGGAAACGTTTTTTGGCACTTTTGGATGCCGCAAACTGGTCGGACTTTGCGGTCGAAGCTTCTTTGATTTTCCATACGAATGACTAGCTGTCTTTCTGTGGGGGATCTTTCGGGATGGTTTCAGAGTGTGCATACCGATCAGAGACGATTTTCCTCTCTGGCATGGGAGTACATTCAATATCCCTTTCCCTTCAAACTAAACTTGAATAAATATGTTGTTTTAAAAAGACTCTGCTTGTTTCTCCGTGCTTCCGCCACATGGGTGCGGCTATACTTCAAACTCCAGAAGCTCATGAAACTTATATTTCATTCCAAAATAGTTTATTAAAAAATGCTATTTTTCGTCATATTTAAACAGCTCTCCTGTACAAAAATGCAATAATCTTTCTGGTTGTCAATTTTTTTTTTATCACTCTTTTTTTTTTTTTGTGGCAATTTGCAAATGAAATATCAAGGAGCCTAACTTTTTCCTCCGTCTTCCCCTAGTAATATTCACGGCACAACATAACACAATCAAACAAACACAAACTTATTTATATGACGGACATTCATCAAACCAACGCTCATCCCGGGGAACACAACACCACAACACCACAACCAAGCTGAACTCCGCTTCGTCAAAAAACACTGGCCTTCTAAATTTTTTCTACTTCCAACTTTAAGGATGGAATACTGGGAATGAGGCTATTCTTACTTCTCGCTTTAAACTAAACGAACCAAAACCACCAACACTACCCACCACAAATAAAAATATAAAAAACCAAAACACAACACACACAAAACAACCAAATACACGTCGCAAAACCCGATCAATCTTACATATTAACCGACCCATATACCATAACCAGAGGGCCTTCGCTTCCCTTTATACCCTGGCACACATGCGATCTTTTACCCGCTCACCACTCATTTCTTTTTACCGCCTCACACAACTTTATTCTTTATACCCTCCATTCAATTTTGGGTTAATTTCCCCCCTCCAAAAACCCCTCAATTTTTTTTTTTAAAACCCCTCCCAGCTCATTTTCCTTACCCGCATATATAGGTGCAAGGTATAACTCTTTCTCGTCTTTACGGCCCCGCAACCGTCGACATCATTTTTCTTTCAACGCCCCTATATTCGACTTCCTCCTCACGTGTCCTTTTTTGTTATTTGTTCTCGAGTTAAATGAAACTGTTGGAGAGTCCTCATACTCCTACATCAAACTCATTGACCCGGCGCTAAAGTCCTCTAACTCATCTTTCTTTTTTACCCGCCATCACTCATTTCCTTTACTCCTGGACCGCAATGTCTCCAAGCAAAAGACAACCTCATTTCCTACTTACCCTTCAAAAAAACATTTTTTACCCGTCAGAAAGGGTCGGGTTAACGGCCCTGATGAGTGCTGTACCAACTATTCTTTTACTACCCCCCGGCAAACAGAGTATCCCCTCACGAAATCCATTTGCCTCTTTTTAAGCTTACTCCTCCAACTTCTCCAATTTCCCTTCCCCTTCACATTTATTACTATTCCTCCTTTTCACCCCCCTCCAACTTCATTTCTTTTTACCATCCACCTTCGCAATCATTATTTACCCCTCCATCTCATTTTTTTAACCATCCCCCTCTCCAACAATCTTAACTTAACTCCCCTTAACTGCTTTCCACTCATTTTTATTTACCTCCAACTCATTCAATCTTACCTATTTTTTTCCTACAATTTCTTTTCTAAATATCTTGTTTCTAAATCTTCTGAGTTAACACTAAAAAGAAGAGGTATTTTTCTGATGGTATCCTGTGGTGTCTTTTTTAAAACCTTGTTGCCTCTGAGGGGAGCTGCCCGGGCTCTGTCCTTGGTAGAAAGAAACCCTATTTCGTTATCTGCTTTCATCTTCCGATCTTTTTCATTCCTGCGCTGGAAACGTGCCACCACCCCTTCAGCGGGCGTGTGTGATTGACATATGGGGAGATAATT
>JABUQX010013872.1:0-20000 GCA_015478945.1 Trachelipus rathkii
GATGAAGGCATTAGAGTTTAGATTTATGATTAAAAAGGAAGAAAGGATCAATAGCCATATATCAAAACAAGATATAATTGTTTAAAATACTGTAGATAAGACCCAGATACTAAGTGTCATTTTTAATGAAATAAGAGAGTTGAATATTAAATGGATGCTTGAAGAAATTTCAAATAATGGAAGTAGAAAGTGATAATGAGTGTAGCGTGCAGAAGAAGCATTCAAAGCGATGGAGTCATTTTCGAAACGAGCATTATCGTACAATAAACCTAAGATTGCAGTACCTCAATCATCAAGAGCATTAAGAAAAGAAATTACTGCAAAGTTACTTAGTTTTTATAAGTTTGAAAAAAGTGAAAGTGACAGCGAGTCAGTGTTGTTTAAGACTATAAAAAAAAGGATCGCTGGCCTTCAAAAGGTGAAAATTTTGAAGGACTTCATGATCTTTCCCATAGAAAGAAATAAATTTCTAATCTGTTAAAAGAAGAATGGATTTAGAGCAGTATAAACTGGAGCGATGATATGGTTGTGAGATTTGCAGTACACCAAACATTACTCTCCTTTCCAGTCTCCTCCATAACTTCAGAGAAACTATTTTCGTTTCAAAAGAGGAAATATTTTGAAGGAAAACGTTTAAATAGTATTGCCCAATACTGAGAACAGTTTTTTCTTTACTTTCACCACAATTCAGCAATCTTTTCCAAAGTGTTTAAGGAAAGTAATTCCGGTTCCGCCGGAATTTTTCAAAATTCCGGCCGTGAACCGGAACGCAGGAAAAAAATTCAAATATCCGGCCCGGTGACCGGACATTCCGGGACACCTCTAATATATATATATATATAATATATATTAATATTATATATATATATATATATATATCAATATATATATAATATATATATATATATATATATATTCAGGGTGGGATGGGCCGGACTACCGGATATCCGGTATCCGGCCTATCCGGCCAAGTTTTTTGACTATCCGGTATCCGGCCGGATATCATTGTTATCCGGCCGGATAATTACTTCCCTAGTAGGTTTTTCCTCGTTGGGGGAAATATTCAAAATAATTTGAAAATAATATATATATATATATTATATATTATATAGTATATATATATATATATAATATATCTATAATATATATATATTATATTATTTATTATAATATATATATATATTATATTAATATTATATATATATATTTTTCTTCTTTCTCACCTTCCTCTTGCCCAAATTGGGGGTAGGTGTGTACAAGCATGGAAAAGATAAAGCAGTAGGGATAACAAAAAACGTCGAAAAGAAAAGCCCAGACGCTTACGCCCTCTGTACCATTAATTAGTGAGACTCTCAAGACAGAAAATCACCTAAGAGCATATGGGACCCGCGACGGACCCTCACTATGGTAAAATCGTCAATGTAAGGGTTCATCCCCTGGCCCAGGTGGGCACAACCAGCCCCCATACAAAACGCCGCCATTCTCTCCTATCATGCACCTATATTCTCGCCTCTGCCAACTCCATTTCTCTCCTTCAGACATTCGTTCACCGACTCAATCCACTTCTCTTCGGTCTCCGCCGGTCGTTCCCAACACACTCACCACTATAATCCGCTTAACCAACTGACTATCAATTCATCCTGTTCACATGACCAAACCATCTCAACCAACTTTCATTTATTCTCTCATTTTCCTTACTTCACACACAAACCACTCTCTAATACGTTCATTCCTCTCTTTATCGATTCTTTCTCACACCTCGCACACCCCTAAGAATTGTTCCATCCTGACACATTGAAACTTTAGAATCTAATACTTCTTATCCAGACCATAATGCTCACTACCATTACAATAACACAAGGTAACAACGAATACCCTCATGTAAAGACCCTAGCACACTCAAGAGCTTAGTCCCTTTGCATTCAGCAAAGATTTAATTGGCACACCACTTCCTGCCATTTCACAACTTTCCTACTACACCTCTGCATCGTCGTTCCCATTCTCATCCAACTATACCTAAAATATTTAACTCGACACTTGTTCTAGCTTGCTATATATGTACTAATATAATATATATATATATACTATATATAATATATATATATTATATATTATATATATATATATATATAGTATAATATAATATATATATATATACTTGTTTAGACTTTCGATGTTGGTACCAATGTTATTTTAACTAAAAATTTTATTCTCATTTATGTTTATGTAAAATACATTTTATCTGAAATTTGGTGGCGACACGTTTTATAAATTATATTCATTATAACTTAAGCTTAAGATTTGTATAAAAGTAAAAGAATAAATTGTTGATTTCAAACTTTTATTCATGCATTTTAAGCCTTTAGGTTTTTGTTAATTATTACTTATTTACAAAAACTTTAATAAGCGAATGTAAAAAATACCGATTTTTCTGTGTTGCTGCCAGAGGTACAAAGATGGCCAAAATTTGTGGACTATATAAATTTTTGCATTCCACTGAAATTTCCACAATTTTTTTTATTAGTCCTCTAATTGCGGAATTGCTCTAATTGCGGAATGATTTAGGCATTCTGCTAACTCCAATTCCGCAACATTTTTCAATTAATCCGCAATCGCAAGTACGCGCAGATTTATTTTGTATCCGCAATTGCGGAATGCGGAACTTAAATTGCGACGCCCACTCTGATATATATATATATAATATATATAATATATAAATACTATATATATTATTATATATATTATCTATATATATATTATATATATATATATATATATTTTATTATAATTATATATATATATATATAATATATATATATATATATATAATAGGGTGTCTCATGAGTTATGTTACAGCGGTGTTTCACCGTACGGGATGTTTAAGCATGAAATGTGTTAAGAATTTAGTTCGAATATTTACTATTCATTAAGGGGATGGGGAATGTTACGTTGGTGTCTGCGCGCAGGCGCAATACGAAAACCGCGCACGAAACATGCGAGTGTCGAATATGATATATTTTTTATGGCTTCTGTGAAATGCACATAAAAAATGCGTTGGGGTCTTTCTTGCGACATTATTTGATACGGTGTTCGTTTCCACGCATTGTACCCATAAACAACTAGACGTTATCCGTAGACATCATATGCCTACAACAGCCGAACACGTGTCTAATATGAAATAATTAGGTTAAATACAATAGGCATATCCAATAGTATTTAAAAATATCTATACAGCTAACAAAGGAATTAAATTAAAATACCTAGTGCATACCCTTTTAGATTACATTGATATGTACAATGTAGCCTAATAATGTGAATGTGTACAACCAACTAACAGCTATCATATGGAGGTTATGTCATAACCTACAAATTATGCGTAATAAAGTGTAGTGAAACGTATAACTTCAGAGTGGTTTGTTTAGTCAGAGCCATACATTTGGAACATGCCACGTGACCAGTATACGCAGGACGAATAGCGTGACATGTTGGAGGTGTACATTACGCAAAACAGGAATGCTCGAAGAGCTGCTGCGGAATATGGACAACGTTATCCACATTCGACGATCGCCGAGCCACATGGCATTCCAAAGAGTTTACAGACGGTTTCAAGGTACCACCTCATCACATACGGGAGGGGGGTTGTGTCCGTACATGCGCCATCAAATCCAACGTCCTCATTGCGGCAGGCTAGTTCGGTCTTGGGAATATCGAAGGAAACCATACGACGGATTCGTGTTGCATACAACATCGTATCCAATATAGGCCATACAATGTGCATGGTTTGCATCGTGGAGACCAAAAAGGGCGGCTGGGATTCCTAACTGTCATTGATTGCCTTCTAATGGATGTTCCGGACTTATTGTAAAATATCTTATGGACCGATGAATCTCGCTTTACCAATAACGGTATGTATAACAGGTGGAACTTCGGACATTCGGCGGAAACAAACCCCCCTCTAACATTCACTAGTCATCACCAGGTCTCATACTCAGTCAACGTTTGGTGTGGTATACACAATAGTAAAGGATTAATCGGGCCTTAGTCTCCGAGGGAAATTCTGACAGAACACGTACCTCCATTTCCTGCAGACCGTCCTTGTTGAACTCCTGAGTGATATAATTTAAGAACACAACGAAGAATATTACCGACATGATGGTGGCCAGCACTAAGCGATATAGTGATGACCTACCTCGACAGAACTTTTCGGAAGATGGATCAGAAATTCTGGTCCATTTCCATGCCTGCGCGTTCACCCGACTTAACACCTACGGACTACTTTCTGTGGGGGTATCTCAAACATACCGTGTACGCTGGGTTTAATGACCCAGTAACCTCGCCCGATGATCTTCGCCGTCGGAATAACCAACGCATGTAGGGGAATCAACCCTGCTTCACTGTCATTGGCATGCAATGAAACCTGGCGCCAGAGGGCTGATGCATGTATTCGCGTGGATGGAGGCGTCTTCGAACATTTGTAAATACTGTATGTACAAGTTGAGAGACCTTGACATTCTTCTCCTTCTTCAGTTGTGGATAAGATTTCGTAGGTGTAAATTTTGGTATGAACCTATTACAATTTATAACATTACATGTAATCGATATTATGAAGAGCTTTGTCTTGAACCCATTGTTTTCTTCAACCTTTTCACATTCACGTTAAACTATTGGTTGGTAAACATTGACGCGTTTATGGGTACATTGCGTGGAAACGAAGAACCGTATCAAAAAATGTTGAGAGGAAGAGCCCACCTCATTTTTTATGTGCATTTTTTTTTTACAGTTATCACCACCGCTCACGGGCAAAGCCCTATTCAAGGAGGGGGGGTTAAAATCAACAAAACCTCAACTAATGCAAATTACGCAGATGCGCACAGCGCGGGCTTTAAAGTGAGGGAGATTAAATTGAGTAGGAAACACAGAAGATGGAAGAGAATTCCACAGAACAGAGGTGGCAGGAAAGAAGGAGGCACCGCAGCGAACTAGTCTGGAGTTGCTAATATTAACACAAAACTCATGTGCCGACACAGCACCCCTTGTGCTACGAGGGCGTCTTAAAGGTTCCCTCGAGCACTTGCCGCTACGGTACCTTTAGATAAGAGATAAAGCACCAACATCGCGCCGCAAAGATAGAGGGTCAAGTGAACTAGAAAGAAACGGACAGTTTATAAGTCTTTTTGCCTTTGACTCGACCCTTTACAGAAGCCATAAAAAAAATATATCATCCCATTCGACATTCACATGTTTGTGCACGGTTTTCGCATTACGCGTGCGCAGACACCAACGTAACATATCCCATCCTCCTTAGTGAATTAAATAATCGAACTTATATTCCTACACATTTTCATACTTAAACATCCCGTACGGTGATACACCGTTGTAACATAACTCGTGAGACACCCTATATATATATATAATATATTATATATATCTATATATATATATATATATATATTATATAATTATATATATATATCATATATATATATATATTATTATTATATATATATTAATTATTTATATATATTATATATATTAATATTATATATATATTAATATATATATAATAATATCGCGGGGTAATAAGGTGTATTCGCACATAGGACTCACCATAGTTTTTCTGAAAAAATTCTAAGTCAAAAATCAATATATATATTTTTTGTTTTATACATTTAATATAAATTCCTATATTATATTATATATATTAACATAATTTCATAGATTAGATATTATTATTATATATTAGTAATTAATATAATATATACATATCGATTAGATTGATTTTGACTTGGATTTTTTGCAGAAAATATTGTGAGTCCTCTGCTATACCTTTCTTATACGCGGTATATAGGCTATATAACAGACTGCCGGATATCCGACCGGATATCGGATAGTGGTTTTAACTTTCAGCCGGATATCCGGTATCCGCTTAATTCACTATCCAGCCCATCCCTATATATGATATTATATATATATTATATATATATAATATATATTATATATATATATATATATATATATATATATAATATATATAATATATATAATATATATATTATATATATATATATATATATATATATATATATATATATAAATTATTAAAAAAATAACAATAAATAACTAACATTTGACTTCAGTCTTCCAAGGTAAGATATAAGGGTCAGCCATTCTTTGTAGGGATAACAGAATGAGAGGAAACCCACATAGTCTGATGGTTGTCATAAAAAAATTGGACATGATACAATCTTGGGCCTTTCACGTTTGTTTGAAGTTGGACCATATATATTTATATATATATATATATATATATATAATTATAGTATATATATATATATATTATATATATATATAATATATTATATTATATATATCTATATATAATATATAATATTATATAACTTATAATTCTTTTCTTCATCTCCTTTTAATTCCCAAAACCTGGGAGTAAAGGTGCATGACAATAATCGGAAGAAAAGCAGTAGAAGACATTGAACAAAGGTCTAAAAGAAAGCCAGATTTACCGCCCCTCTGTACCATTAATTAGTAAGAACTTGGTTGCAGTCAGAAAATCACCCTAGAGCTTCACCGGACCGCGAACGGATCCTCCTATGGATAAACTTCGTCAAAGTTTGTAAGTTATAGGACCCTGGCCCAGGTGGGCCAAACCATACCCCCTCACAAAACCCCGCCATTCTCTCTATCATGCACCTTTCTTCTCGCCTCTGCCAAACTCACATTTCTCTCACTGAAGACATTGCCTTTTATACTGACCTCCAATCCACTTTTCTCTTCGTCTCCCAGCCAGCGGTTCCCAAACACACCTCACCAACTATAACATCCCTTAACAACTGACATCACTCATACCTTTCCTACGATGAGCTCGAAGACCATCTCAAGCATACTTTATTTATTCTCCGGGTCGTCGTTTACCGGCGTTTATTCACAGCCGACGGACAGCTCTCGTCGTACACTGGTCATTCCTCCTGCTTTAGTATTCTTGCTCACCACCGGTAGCACGCTGCTAAGTTGTCCCTTGCTGAACAGTGTGGGAACTTTAGATCTGTAGTACTTGAGTGGTATGGTGCGAGGACCATATGGCGCGTCGCTACTGACTACAATGGTCACAGGTAACATACATAGTGTTGTGCAGAACCTGAGCGCACTCAGGCGCGTTAGTCCTACTTGTAGCATTCACCAACGTTTTAATTGACATCCAGCTATCGATCTCCTTCCTGCCATCACAACCTTTCTACTACAACTCTGCATCAATCCATTCCCCTTCTCATCAACAATAAACCTAAATTATTTAAACTCAGACACTTGTTCCAGCTGCTCACGCCATCTAACATACTTCAACACTGAGACTGTCTCACTCCAACCATAGCACTTACTCTCTTATCTACATTTACTTTCAAACCCCTCCTTTACACACCTTGCCAAATCTCTGTCCCCATCCTCAACTCTCTTCAGATATCGCCACCAAGAACAAATCATGACCGCATATCAAATAGGTAGGGGCCACCCTCCAACTTATCTCCATCATTCTAAACACCATTTTCCCGCCACCAGCCCGTCCCCCTAATTCTTTATAAACCCCATCCATATCAAATTGAATAAACCAAGGAGACATAAACACAACCATGTCTCACTCCGCTATTAATACTAACCCAAATCACTTTGACAACCATTTATTCTTACACACCCTCACTATCCTCATACATATCTATTGATTCCATTCAGAAGCCTACCACCACACCCATATATCACTACAACTGCCATTGAGCTACCTCTATTAACCTATCTATTAATCGTCCTGTTGCAAATCCATGAATAACCTAATACAATTTATCTTCTTTTCCCTCATTTTCTTAATCATTTGTTTCAAATTAAAGATTTGATCCACACTCCTCTACCACTCCTAAACGCACCTGTTCTTCACCAATCAGCCTTCAGTCACTCGAGAGCACTCTTTCGACCAAAAACCAGCATATACTTCCCTACAAACTCCATAAACTTATTCCCCTATAATTTTCTAACAGTTCCCCTTATCTCCCTTCCCTTATATAGGGTACTATTACTCGCTATCTCCAATCCCTTGGACTAAGCCCTCCATAACGCTTCGATTACCAACTTAAATCCAATCAATCACAGATCTTCGCCTCCATTCTTGATCATTTCACTAGTAATTTCATCTACACCTGCAGATTTACCATTCTTTAACTTTCTCACTCTACCCATTACCTCCTCCTTGCTAATAACCTCTATATATATATATATAATATATATATATATATATATATTATATATTATATATTACTAATAAATATATATATATATTATTATAATTATATTATATTATATATATAATATATATACCTCCTAATTTATATATATATATATATATATAATATATATACCAGTATATATTCAGAAACATTTCTTAACATTTATTCTTTTCTACAGTAAGGAGAAAATTTTACTTCAAACTAAAAATGAAAAATTGGAAAATTATAAAATTAAAAAGGATTTCTTATGATATTTAGAATAAAGATAACTCACTCATTTTGAATCTTGTGAAACTAGTTTCGTTTCTAGGATAAGTAATCATCCCAGGCCACACAGGATTTCCTTTCAAATAAGTCCATACAAGGTCACCAATGAAGTGCTGACATGGATATTCTTTCTCAATTTCCAGATCATTTGTATTTGCTATATCTAAAAATTCCTAAAAGAAGAAAATTATATATAGGTATATATATATACTTAGATGGCTTACTGTGATTTTACTCCTAATTACAAATAAAATCAGAACAAACCCAAGATGGAATTTAATTTACAACAGATGTTGTTTTAAAAAGTTGAATTCAAATGGAATTGGTTTTAAGTTCCTTGGTTTAGTAAAATTTAATGATACTGGTATGGCTAGAAAAGCAGCTTAATCAATATCCTAAATCTATTATTGGAGAAGCTTCAGATTTGTAGCAAGCATTACATGTAGCATTTTAGATATTCTTAATAATAATAATAATAATAATAATAATAATAATAATAATAATAATAATAATAATAATAATAATAATAACAATAATAATAATAATGAAAAAATATAAACTTCAGATTTAGTTTGTAGTTATCTTAAATTGTGAAAAACGAAAAAAATTAAAAATAAAATATTAAAAACACCTGAAGTGAAACTGTCTATTAATTTATTCTATTATCAGAATGAAATTTTTACACATACCACATTACAATTTAGAGTGAAGAGGAAAAAAAGAAAAAACATACTTCTTCCAAAACTGCAGCAGTTCCTTCTGATTTTTCACTCTGCAAAATTTCATTTTTAATTTTCTTAGTTGAGGAGACATTTAAAGGAACAGTTTTCTTGATATGTCTTCCATATTTAGTTATTACTGTGTCTTCAGGTTTGATTTCATCAGCAAGAGTTTCCATTTTCAGAATCTCAGGTTCAGTGGTTTTTGATTCATCATCATTTGGGCTACAATCAACTTCATTTTTCTTCAAAATAGCTGATTTAATTGGTTCATTTTCGATAGTTTCCAATTTACTGTTAATCATCTTATTATCTTTTTTGGGGGATTCCTCATTAGTAGCAGCTAATGAACTCTTGATGATATTAACATCGTCATCAATTGACTTTAAATTAATAAAAGATTTCTTTTTTAAATCACTTTTTTTGCAATCATCAGTTGATTTAGCAGGCGAGTCTGTAACACTAATGGGACTTTTGTCTGGCTGTTCTTGAGACAGATCTGGTTTACTTTTTTCACTATTATCAGGTTTATCATCTTTTTTACTTCTTCTTGAAACTCTTCTTTGAACTTTCTTAACTTTGTGATCAGCAACCTTCTTTGGTGCAGGCTCTCCTGAACTTTTAATATTTAAAGGCGAGCCTTTCCTTTTTATTTTAGATTTTGGCTTGCTTCTACTAGTTTTATTTCCAGTAATAAATTCATCTTCAGAAGAGTAATTAGTAAGATTTGTAGAGAGTGTTTCAAATGTAGGAGATAATTTTACAGAACTATCTTCATCTGCAACAGTAATTTCTGAATCACTTTTGCCATCAGATGATGAAGAATGTCTTACTTTTTTAGGAGAGGTACTAGTTATCTTTCTCAGCTCATTGAAATTTAAAGTTCCAAATAAAAATCCATCATCAGATTTCTGCTTGCGAGTTCTGCCATAACGACTAGTTATGCCTAATGAAGTAGAGTCAAAATCCTTTTTGAAAGCCTGTTTTAATTCTGTGTCAGATAGCGAAGTGGTAGATTCACTACTAACTATTTCACTTCTAATCCTTGAGCTTTTCTTTTTAAATGCTCCATTCTTTTTCTTTGGATGTGATATTTTTTCATCCTTTTCCAATTCAGTGTCACCATCTTCAGGTAGCTTCCCCTCAAAGCTGCTCAAAATATAGTCAAACTCTGCTAAACTTGGAACTTCATGACTGTAAGCATCTGGATCATCACTTGACGTTAAATTTCCATAAGCATCAAAAGATAAAATAGTTGGAGACTTGCCAGGGCTCTCTTTCTCAGAAGCCAATGAACTTAATGATGTATTTTGGCATTTCAATGAGGTTTTATGCTTATCAGGCAGTTCATCCTCAAATGATTCAAAACTTCCCTGCATTTTACTGAACATAATTCTAGATTTAATATGACTAAAATTAAAAAATTTTATCATAAAATTTGCAAAACCATGAATCAATTAATTTAATTAAGGTTGAAAAATTCCTAATTCTTAGGACACTTCCATTTGTTTCCAAGTTTAATAAAATTCTCTATTTATAAAAAAATATGATTTACTGTAGAATAATTACTGTAAAAAAAATATTATGAATGAATGAATTATCACTGGTTGTACTAAAACCTTATCATTAATGTCCCAAATCTTTTGAAAGTTATATTTTAAAATTTCAAATAAACATTGGTACCTCATACCTGAGGAATTTAATTATTTTTTTAATAGAGGGGGTTGGAAGACTGTGAAAGTATTTGATAATAGGAAGAGCAATCGGTTTACACATTCAATCTGCTTGCTGGTTCTGTGATAATACAATGGACGTGAATTTGTTTAGTACTTTCACTCTATACTCTGGAACATAGACCATACCCTAAATAATTATTTTTTAATTTATCAACATATGTATTGGTTTTTACATGTATTCTTTTCAAAAGAAAAACAGAATCGAAAAAATGACCCACCAAGGTAATAAGGGTATTGTGTTAATTAATTATACTAATCATGTTTGAAAACTTTCTTTGGTTTCGCTCTATGAATACTGTAATTGTTATGTCCTAGGTAAGCGGACATATACAGAAAGCTTTTCCAGGAATGGTTTTAGGAGTTGAATGACCGTATCCTGGAAAACAATAAATGTAATTAAGATCCTTACAACTAGAGAAATTGACATAGATATCCAGAATGGTAAAAATATTTAAAAGGATTTTTTTCTTACATGCACTTTATGTTTAAATAAAACTTGCTGATAAAAAGACTCTAATAAATACACGTCTAATAACTTAGTAATGATTAATTCTACTAAAACCAAAAAACTCATTATTTTCTTAATTTTAATATTTGAAAATAATTATAAATATTTATCATTAAAATGTTATAAAATCACCTCATTATAGGCAAACCATATATTATAAATTACTAATATATAGTATATATTATATATATATATATAATATATATATATAACTATATTATATCTTAACACACTAAAACATACACCTAATACTAATAATATACAACAAATACTCACTGATACTAACTCATTAGGCTAATAGAGGATTCAAGATATAAATGGAAAATTTCATCTCCCTTGGACACTTACACACCCAGAAATTTAAATTCTTTCCAATTCCGTACCGGCCTCCGACAAAATTATCTCCCGGTGCAGTCACATATATATATATATACTACAGATATACTACTTCATACAACTACATCTTAACCGCTTGTAACACATAATATACCACAATATCACATACACATATACATATTATAATATATATTAATATATATTAAGAAACTACATTAATATTATACTATAATATATTATATATTATATATATATAATATTATATAATAATACAATACATACATCTTTTTCTTTAATAATTAAGAAGAGATAACAAGAATTACCACAACAACATCGCCTTATCATACGCTTTAACATTTATGGACAAAACAACAGGATTATCGATTCGCACCACTTACATCTTATTTACAATACGACACTACGGACAACACAGTGTCAACAACAGCACTCCATTGAATTTACTAATATAGTCGACTTAGTCTTGAGCGTCACAGGGTCTATCAGCAGCCTATGTAAAGACCTCCTATAAATCACATGGTTACAGCGTTACCTTTACAACGCTACGATCACACATGCTGGCAAAATCCTTTAAATGAAAAATCAATTGTACGGTTAGCGGTTGTTTTGGTTGTACCACACAGCCCGTCCAAAGTTCAGGTTTTATAAATAAAGCTTTTGTTAATTGAATACCAATAAAAAGCTATGTAAATTAACTTAAATACTAACCTGAACTAGAAAAAGTTTAAATATTTTAATAATAAATATTATTAATATTCACAATAAAACAATTTTTTAAATTTGTTTGAAGATAAACATCTGTATACAGTTCATACGACCACATTACACACAGAGCCAATGAGTTATCTACTCCTAAAGATAATAGGATTTCTTCATGTTTTGTATCTTTAACAACCCGCCATAGAAACGACATTTGCATACACAATACACTAAATTTTAAAAAACGCACAAACACCAGTAAAAAAGCTTAAACTCTAAATCGATGCTTCCCGTTCCATTAGACTCACTCACCATCTTCCAGGCCCCACAGAATGATCATCTCTTACATACACCACATTGTGTGATTATCCCTGAACCGCTGAATGGAAACCTTTTTCCCCCCATTTTTTACTCACTGGTGTCTCACACAATTTCAGGAAAAATAGATTAAGATGGTTGCATTCTATCAGCAACAGGAATTAGTCTATATATTGAACCATTTAAATTTTATTATCGCTGGCAGGCCATGTCTTCTTAGGGCTCTGGAGACTACGTTGATAAACTTTACATCTCAATCCAATGTTGCTTGGATTCGATTCCACATAGACTTATTGATTGCCCATTTCCGAACACCCTCTCGGTTGGAGATTTCTATATGAATACTTAGAGAAACGACTCTTTAAATATTGGTCACAACCTAACTTAATGGCTTGTACCCAGTGCCCTCTTCTTACTTATGATTAATATCATCACTTTTTTCATACACTGGAGGACAATTTGTTCGATTATTCTATTCTAATAGGAGTTGTCTTATGCGGTATTATTATTTTCCGTGGCTACTTAAAGGTTTTAGCTTTTCTAGACCCTGGGCCAAATTTTTCTAACCTTATAAATACATCTAATAGGACACAATGCACTACCTTCAAATTATTAAAGTGTGTGTGTCTACTCTTCACTGATATAATTCCATCCTTTGTTGAGTTCATTAATTCTGGTCATGCCCTCCGTGGCAAAGACAGGCAAACCCGGCACCCATTAATTTAAAATATAAACTTAAAAATGTAAGTGTGACAACAAACACTGACTTATATCCATTAGCACCCTTAGACAACGCGAGGAGCGTCATGAAAAAACACGCTTGGAGGGCGCGCGAGGAGATTTGTTCGTAACCACGCGAAGTGTATATAAATGATAACAATTAAATACTTATAAAGAAAATTTAGAGTTAACTATGTCCAACCAAAATCGTGGTCCACCCGATTACACGGTATTCTCTTATATTTAATTTTAACTCATTTCATTATTTATTAACATTATTTTCTTTTATATTTTTTACTTTAATACTGTTTTTATTTATAAATTTTTAATAAATCGGCTATTCAAAGGAAGAAATCTACGTTTTTTCCCCCTGGATATTAATCATTTTTTTATCTACATGTGTACGAACTTTTTATTGAAAAACATGGTACTCACCGATGTGTACTACGAACCTTCAAGACGGATGTAAATCAGTTGCCAAATAGACATATTGATAATTAAGTAGATTGTACCCAAATCAGAGGGAGGTAACCTAGGCCTAAGCAATTAGTGATGTAAGTATCTTGGGCTCTGATAGGGATTGGGTTTTTATGTAACACATTTAGGACGTTAATTTCTTCTCTCATACGGCCTTCAATTATATCGTATCGATTGATGTCTCTTAAACTATTTTATTATAAGCCATAGTAACTCCCATCTATCCCCTAGTAGCTATTTAAACACTTTACATTATTGAGTCCCTATTAAAAGCAGTAAACATATCTAAGTCTTTAAATATATCTATATTATAATCGAGACTTAAGCATAGAAATTTGCCAAAAACTAAAAAATGGGGGATAGTATAAGATTTGCTTAACTTATATTTTACTTGAGTTTTATGCACACGCTCCACTATGGTCTTCTATATACCACATTGCTTTTATACACTTTAATTGAATACGCTCTTTAGATCTTCTCACAATATAAGTTTTATTTTAAAAATTCTCATTAAGACTTATGTTTCATACTGTCCCTTGGGGCTATTCTGTATTAATTATCACCACCTTTCCTCTATTAACCGTTTATTATAATTCAACAATAACTCTAAATGATTCCCAATCTTTCTGACATTTTATTACTCACTATTGTTTTTACTTTATGCAAATTATCGAATTACAAAAACTTCAATTTTTTCAGCACGTTCTAATTACATCTAATATCTACTTGATAATTACTACAAACTTTTTAAACTCAGCAGTAGCCTAGTTAACTTTCTTAGATATTTATAAAACTGCTCACTTTTTTGCACTTTGATATTTTATTGGTTTCTCATATCTCTATTCCATCTGAAATAGGTTTTCTTTTTATGCTTCCCTAACAGACTCGTTGGTCCTTTTCTTTAAATATAACAGATTGATCATATTTTCATCAATTTTTGCTATGAACAACTCTCCATTATAAACTTTGTACAAATTTGAAATCCTCTCTGAAACTCTTTTATTCCATTTCTTGAGGAGGAGGTGGTCTAAGAATTGGCTTTAAAATTGCTATAACTCATCGAACTTAGTTTTCGGGTGAAAATGATTTTCTCTCCTTATTAATTATCTAGTGATAATTGAGCCAGGTCACTACATTCCCCAAAGTTAAAATATAATTAAGTGATCACCTATCTTAACTCATATTGTAGCTTGGCACTCACTTGTTAGCTTCTTAACTCATGTCAGATTTTCTAACTTGGTGGCGCTATTTAACATAGATTTAATTACCGCGTTATTTTAACTGGAGAAACGTTTAGCTCAGATATTTATTCACCTATCAGTTGCTTGATAAATTAATGACTTGTTGACTCTTTTATATTTATTCAATAAAGTGCTTGTTGCTGTATTCTTTACTTATGAGGTCTCTATTTAGGAGTTCTATACGAGCACACGCTCGCCACACTCACCGTTTTGTGGACGGACATAAGTGACGATGTGAGTGATACGCCTATTTGTGTATGATGCTAGGAATATCTGATCTGCAGCTATGCGCTGTATGGTAGTAGTCAATGAAGTATATTTATAATTTATGTTACATCGTTATTATACATTATTTGACATTGGCTATTGTTTTCCTATTATGTGGTTAATCATGCACTTTGATGTATTGTATCCATACCTATCTTATCATTGTACTAATTGACCATTAGGTCCTCGATGTTTATAGTTGTTTTTATATGTTGATTTTCTTTATGATTTGGATTTCTAAAATGTGTCCGCTAACTTATGTAACATAGATTATTATTGTGTAATAACGTCATATTGCACTAGTATATTAGATTTCAATCATGTAAGATCTTGTTATCTATCGTTTGTTATACATATAATGAGGTTTGCTATTCAAGATCTTCAATTTACTTATCACACATCGTGAGAACGACACAACTAAGCTAATGTCTCTGACCACAATACACATAATCAACCATACACCACCCAGCTATATCTTCAATATTTTTCTGAAACTCACGCTCACATCCCCGAGCCATACCACATGACCCGTCATTAACCTAGATGTTAAATAATCACAAAATGTCTAGATCTAATCTAATTTGGGCCTATTTAAATTCGAAATTATTCATTATTAGTTATTATTTTATGTTATTACTTATTATTTCTTCTTAGGAGGTATCAACATATCTTATTTGCAATTTATACAAAACATTTTTTTTAATTTTAAGTGTTTAATTTTTTACTAACTTTATCATATTTCCACCACAATCGAAACGCCACACCTTTACCACTTGAACATATTCCAAATACAGTCTGTGTATACAACATAACGTTAATTAATACATTCATAAATACGCACCATTTATGAATAAATTACGAGATCTTCCCAACACTATACCTCTAGCTCACACGCTCATTTATAACTAAAATTATTCAAAAGTTTCTCAAAAACTCTATAATAAAAAGACAAAGACCTTCATCACTATAACTATAGTTCCCTATTGTACATAAACAGAGAGGAGATACTAGTACTGAGATCTATGGTATATAATTGATGCACTTTTGTTATACACACTATTTATCAACTATCATATGCTTTAAATAATTGATTACTTAGAGAAAGGTTTGATCAATGTATTAGTCTCTTTGTAATATATAGAAGGAAAACCATTATTTTATTATCGAAAGTTAAACTTTTACCTTAAATGGATCGCAATTAAAATCGGAATATTTTCTAGTAAATTTCCCTCAGTTGGACCACCCCCACCTGGGGCGCCCTCCTGTTATGGTCATTTTTCCCCACAATCTAAACGAAATACCAGAAGGCATGCCACGTTTTGGGTTGTCTTATTGACTTACTGGCTTTAGCATTTTATTCAATCTATTATGACACAGATTGTTTAAAAGTTATAAACACACTCACTCTACTAAAATCTAAATGAGTTTTCTTCTCCTTGTGGTCATCAATCATCAACAAATGTAATCACACAAACCTAGGTTTAATAAAGATTTAACACATCATGTAAAAGCATACGTCATTCGTTTCCATACAAAATTTTCATTCCTCCTGAATTCGAGCATCAATAATCATTCATGATTTATTTCATATAATCGTGTAAAACTGACATTCTTCCACTATCGGATTGTTGTATCGATAATATTATTTAAGTGTTGTCCAAAAAAGCTTCTTGTGTTCAGTATTGATGAGGTGTTATTTTCTTATTATTAATTATGATTTTGAGCGAAATGATGTAGACATAGGGCACAAAATGCTGTCTCCGCACAATATAACGAGAAAAAAATTACCGTCAAAAGTGTTTGTTGTTAATAGGAAATCAAAGAATTTCTTTTCTAGCGGATAACCCTAATATAAAATGTACACCTTTAAACCAGACTATTACGCAGTAACTTTGAATTCCGTACTGACTGATTGTAACTACGATTTATTTATAATAATTTGTTTGTTTGTAAATTATATGGACTAGCCTATCAGCGACCTAAATTTGGTTCGACACAGGCGGATTACATCCCTGGTGGTTCCCGTCGCGCTTCACTCGGGCGGATAGGCCTAATCAGGATTTCAAAAATTATATTTCAAATTGGGACCTTCTTTCTGTTTAACATGTGGTGCAATAACTTTGTTGAAGAATTTTTTCTTTATCCCTTTTTGGTATCCCGGGCTGATAAGCCTAATACCCAGTCAACCAGGTAATTTCCAGTACAAGACACAGATGATCGGAGATCAATGTTATTATTATTTTATAAATATATTTCAACTGAAACATGCTGGGATCGGTAGATCCTTTAAGCAGTAAAAGGAATTACCCATATCACTTTAGTGTAAGTGGATAGAGGCAGATAATTATGGTCCAATAAAGCATAACTTAAAGATGACTGACATTGGAGAGTTGAAAGGAAAAGAGAGAATCTAGATTAGTAGCTCATTTAATGTATTATTGTGAGAGATATATCGGCGTCTTATCAATATATTTGAGGCTCTGCTTATTAGGTATCAGATGATCAGATAAATATTTTTTTCAGTAATTTGCCGCCTTATCTCGCTCAAGTTTTTTAGGGTGGGTTTTATGATGCATAAAACTCGCGTAAAAACTACTTACCTGAGTTACAAAGAAAGAGTTATTTATTTTAGCCAATAAGTGTACAAAAATAATAGGTGATTATAAACTATAATGTCAATCATTAACTTTTGATATAAGTATTTTTACTGAAATCTTATATATAATATTATCAGCAATAATAATCGGTTAATTCACATGGTATTGATTATTATTATGATGTTCTGATATTATTACAATAATCATGCGATCTGAGAAATAAGATCAAGTATTATTTTCGAAGATATGCCATCTGCCCAAATTAATAAATTATTATATATACCATGGCTTCTTTAGTATTTGAACTAGCTAAATTTTAATCAATTTTATTTAAATTATATATATAATACCATTATATATATACTAAAATAACTAAAAGAAATACCATATTATGCGATATAAAGGATCTAAACAGTACTCGATTGAAATGCTAATGATGTTAGTCAAAGAGTTTAAAGGTATTATATAACCATATATTACAAATAAAAGTAGAGCTCTATGTATTATTATAGTTATTTTATAATAATTATTCAGGGAGCTAGTTTAACACTATCTCAATTTAAGTTTGATTTACCAATCAACCTAATTGCTCAATTCATTAGACCCTCCAAAGAATGACTAATACTATCTTAAATCCGATTTCCTTATTATTACTTCATTAAGAGCTTTTGGCACACCCTTAATGACTCTTTTTAACAAATTATGCTCCAATTTTCAGTAATTAATATTATCGATGAATTTAATCGTGACGAACCGCTGAATATGAATATAAATGCCTTTTGTTTAGCATTTGAGCTGGCATTGAGATGGTATAACGAAACTGAATCCTCAACCGTTCTAGGTATCTGCAGAGGGCTAGTGAACTTCAGTGCAGAACAAGATAATTCATTAAGGGTCACTCTAGAGAATGCCAATGTTTTCAAGGAAACTTCGAAAACGATACAGAATGAACTTCTACAAATTAAGCTTGAAATATGTCACGAGGAGGTAGTAAAAGAAATTCATGAGGTTAATTTTCAATCTGTCATTGCAGATGAAACGAGTCAGGTTTGCAATATATATCAAGTGGCTGTCATCTATAAATACATTGTTAAAGGAAAACCAACAAAGATTTTGGAACTTCATTGCACCAGAAAAGCATGACTCCTAAACACTCACTACCGGTCTTTTAAAAAAGAGATCGAAAGGTTGGGTATATATGAGAAGGATAAATTAATTTCACAAACTTGTGATGGTGCTAATGTTATGAGAGGCTCGTTTGGTGGGGCTCAGGGTAGGTTGAGACAAATATATCAAAAAGCTGAATATATACATGTCATGCTCATCAGCTTAACTCAATGATGTTAAAACAAAAATGTCCTCATCATTTTTGCTTATCTTAAAGCCATATGTGCATTCTTTTCCACTAGCCCAAAGAGAACTGCAGTGCTGGATCAAGTAGTGAATAGATGACTAATTTGCTCAATTCCCACCAGATGGAACTTTCATTCAAGATCGGTGAATATAGTTTTGAAAATAAAGAGATAAATGTATGCTTAAAGGTTATTTTAAATGGGGACGAATTTCAATACAATTTCCTTGCATCTGGACATGTCAAGGTTCTCGAGAATAATAAATTTAATTTTTGGCTTTCTTTTTTTCATAGAATAATGCCTAGCGTTATGGTTAACTTCAAAAAAGGAACATTTACCCCAGCAGTATTAAGATCTGCACTGATATTTTTGAGAGAAAAGTTCTTTCCATAAGAGAAAATTTTAATTTTCAAGAGAGCACTCACAATGTAGCAAAGCGGAGAGAAACGGGTATTTCCAA
>JABUQX010013872.1:27500-40000 GCA_015478945.1 Trachelipus rathkii
AGACTTATCTACAACAGCAACCGTTCTCCAGGAAGAGATTCAATTATTTAAGTACGAAGAAGTTAAGCTTCCTCTCCAAACAAGATTCTGAGCTTTTAGCATCTGGACTAAGTGAAAAAAAGAACTGTCTCAAGTCCGAATGTAAAATAACTTTTTTTTGGACAAGAGAGGTAGTACTTTTTCCATATTCATTGAAAGAAGAAGACCTAGTATCTGTACGAACATCCCTGGACTCCTACTCAAAATGGGGTTACCTAAATACCGACCAGAAGATTTGGCGATTGTTTATGGATAGTTCAACGAGAATCTTGAAGTGTGTTTTATTGTACAATGGCAATAGTTATGCATCGATTCCAATAGGTCACTCAACAAAACTGAAAGAGGAATATGAAATATAAGAATGATCTTGCAGAAGCTTAGATATAATGAACACCAGTGATCTATATGCGTTGATTTGAAGATGGTCAAAATCTTACTTGGGCAGCAAAGCGGATATACTAAGTTCCCTTGTTTCATATGCTTGTGGGATAGTAGGGCTAAAGAAGACCACTGGAAAAAAGTTGTATGGCCTGCTAGGAAAAATATGACTGTAGGTGCATCAAATATCATTAACGAACCACTGGGTTGACAGGGGGAAAAATTATTTTCCCACCACTCCACATCAAACTAGGACTGAATGAAGCAATTTGTTAGGGCCCTAGACAAAGATGTGAATGTTCAAAATATATTTGCCAGATTTTTTCGCAAGGTTGAGTATGGACGAAACTCAAGCTGGAATCTTATCGGCCCCCTCAAATTCCAGCCAAATCATCAAGGATGACAAATTTCATAAATTCCATGACTGATATTGAAGCATCTGCCTGGAAAAGTTTTGTCTTGGTTGGTCAGAACTTTTTGGGCAACCATAAATCTGCCAACTATGTAGAACTCGTACAGAAAATGTTTTCAGACTTCAAAAATTTGAATGCTAATATGAGCATAATAGTTCAACTTTCTTGCTACATAGTCACTTAGTCGGTTCCGATAATCTAGGATGTTATAGGGAGGAACAAGGGGAGAGGTTCCATCAAGATATCAAGGTGATGGAAGAAAGATACCAAGGAAGATGGGATACACACATGATGGCAGACTATTATTGGAGCCTTCAACGTGATTGTCCACATTCTGCACACAGAAGACAATCATATAGACAGCTATTTGTAATGCATTAATTGTGATTTCATTGTACTAAATTGAATGTTTTGACCTATTAGCATTTTATGTACCTACTCATTAACAAGTGTCGTACTTTTCGTGTTTTTTTTTTTTGTGAATTACGTTACAACCTAAAATCATAAATTGTTGTTATTAATATATTTTTGTGACCACCTGTATCTCAAAACTAGAGCCAATCTAGGAAACGGAGGTCATATTGGGAATCAGGGCAACAAGTTACTTATAAAATGACCTTCAACATGTTTTTGCCGCAAATCTTCAGAAATCCAACTCACAATCCTTTCTCCAAATTTCAACCTTCTACGAACATTTCGATTTTTTAGGGGGGCGGCGCCCCCTGAATGGGGACGTAATCTCGTCTTATTTATTTATTTATATTTAGTCTGTATAACATACATCTGAAAGAAGGCCACGAATCGGCCGAAAGCTCATGTAAGTCTTTATAATTTATAAATAATAATATTTAGAAAATTTTCTTCTGCTGAAACTCCTGATACTAATTTCACTAAAGGCATATTTTATTATAATATATATATATATCGATTTTTAAGCTATTATTTTTTCTTAATATATATATATATATAATATATATAATATATATATATATTATATATATAATATATATATATATATATATAATATAATATGTGGAGTATATATAATACTATATTACTAGGTATAAATGAGTAAAGTAATTCGGGACATGACAATACATATATAATTAAATAAGGTATATATCGTATATATATATGATAATATATATCCATACACATAGTTATATTGATGATAATACTGGTATATATAATAAATATATATGAGTTATATATATAATATATAGTATATATAGAGTAGAGTGAGTAGTATATATAGTATATGTGATATATAGAGAGAGGAGTCGAAATTCAAATTTACAGATTATTGTCGTCCATAAACTCCCATTGATAAAGAATACAATTATACTTGAATTTATTATGCAATTTATCCCAAATGTAAAACATCCTCACATCCCGAATTTTTCATGCGGATGCGGATATGCCGTTAAGTTGAGAATTGCGGATGCGGATGCGTGTGATGTTCTATTTGGTGCGATGTTCCGCAAAATGCGGTATTGCGGATGTTCATGTCATCTGGTAGCGAGTGATTATTATCTATTATTATATATATATAATATATATATATATATATATATAATAGGTAGAGTTATATTATATATATATATATATATTATTATTATATTATATATATCCGTACATATATATACAAGAGTATACTATATAGTATATATATATAATAGCTACACTATAGGGGTAGGTAAGTGATGATCCATATAGGGCCTCTTTTCTGTTTAGCCATGGGTGCATTTGAATTTTTTTTTGTTTTTTGGGTTTTTTTTAATTATTGCTACTATATGATACAACACTGAATTTCAGTGGTAACGGACATGATTCAAAAGTTCGAAGTATTTTTAAATAATTTTTAAAAATCACATTTTTGTTAAATATTTGTTTTAAAAATGAAATATCTCGAAAAGTACGACACTTACAGAAAAACCAATTACATATTTGGAATCAGCGTATAAAGCTTATTATAAAAATAAAAAAAAAAAAAAAAACAGATAAAAGGAATTGTGTGTGTGTGAGAGAGAGAGTTAATGGAGTGCGTGCAGAAGTACGATCCTTACAGAAACAAAACCAATCACTTTTGGAAATCACGTATAAAGCTTATTACAAATATGTAAAAAAATATAAAAAATAAATAAAAAAAATAAATAAAAAAAATATTAGGGGGCTCGAGCCGACGGGGGACAGAGGGGGGGACGTTTTCCATACCCCGTAGGGGAGGGGCGGAGGAACCCCCGCGACACCCAAATACCAAAGAGCGGGGGTTCCGGAGACCCTCCCCGGAGGGGGGGAAATAGTCCTACCCCGTCGTTCCCCCGGAAGGCCGAGAGACCCCGACTCCTGCCATCTTTGCGGTTTACCCTTGGGTATTCCTTTAGTTAAAAAAACAAAAAAAAATTTAAAAGTTACGGATCCGTAAAACGTAACTGGTCCTATATATTTTTTAATCATGTACCGTTACCACTGAAATTCATTGTTGGTATCATATATGTAGAAAAAAATAAAAAAAAAAAAAAAAAAAAAATTAAAACTGACCATTGTGTAAAACAAAAAAAGATACTAATTATATATATATATATATATATATATATATATATATATATATATATATATATATATATATATATATATATATATATATATATATATATATATATATATATATAATATATTTCGATGGGCGTGGTCAGGGGGGGGCGGGGGGGGTGCCGGTGCCCCCCAACCTAGAAGTGTTTACTCCGTATTGAGTCTACTGCGAATTTTTTTTTGAAATCCAACGTTCCTGTTCGCGGTGGCCGTTAAGTAGTTTTACGATATATATATCTATATAATTATATTATTATATATTATATATATATATATATATAATATATATATATATATATAATATATTTATATTATATATATATATATATATATTATATACTATATATATATATATTATATTATATAATATATATAGTATATACATATATATATATATATATATTATATATATATATATATATATATTATATATATATATATATATATTATATATATATATATATACGAGTATATGGCGAAGGCTAGTTGCAATCGTCATTTTCTCACATTTCTCTTTCCGATACGGTCTTCTCACTCATTTTATTATCCTCTTTAATTTGTGATAAGAACTGTGTTTATTCTATCTACTGTGTTTTTGTTTTAATGTTGATAATGTATATATAAATTCTGATTTTGTGTTCAGTTCAGATATCTCAATTCTTTATTAAGTGTTTAAGTTTCAAAGTAGCATTGAAATTATCACTTCCGTGACGCCCACTCTATAATTCAACACCGCCTCAGTTTAAAGTTATAGTTCAATTTCATCGGATCATGGATATTTAGGCGATTCCTTTGGAAGTTACGTTTTACTTAAATATTAAATAAAATTTGGTATTACTTCTTAAAAAGTAGAAATTTTGGTAATCCAGTGATCTTACTTGTCCCATATGAGGTTAGCTTCAATTTTAAAAACTATTTTTTATTACAAACAAAGAAATTAGTGATTTTCAACATAGTTTGCTATACTTTTTAATTTTTGATGTTAACATCTTGAATGCTAGTAAAATTATTAGCCTATGACTATATGTGGCAGAGATCATATATATATATATATTATATATATATATATATATATATATATATTATATATATATATATATATATATAAATAATATTATATATATATATTATATTATATATTATATATATATATATATATATATATATAAGGATAAAATCTGGGCATAAGGGCAATCATATATATGGTACAATAACTTGCAGTAAAATTTGAAAATGGGGACTCGGAATAAAATTGGAAATGAATAAGCGGTGAAAGCGAAGAACATACCAATAATCAAGCTAAGACTAACAACAGAGGCAATCCCTCCTATTTTCGCAATATTTCGCAATGATGAAGAACCCACAACCCAGGCCTTAGCACCTCGACGAGTCCAAGATATGGTTCAGATTTTCGGAGCTAACGCGTTTCAAGTAGATGACTATGCGAGCGAAAATGTCCCATTGGTACATACGTTGGACATTCATCTATGATTTCGACTAAGAAAAAGAACAGTTACTGAAAGAGTGTTGGATTCCACCTAAGACCTATTAATTTTTTGGAAGATGCTACCCACTTAAAGAGGATATTCAATTATGAATGGTTGTAGACATATTCACCTTGGCTGACATACTCCAGGCACCTAAAGGAAGCAATTTTGCAAGTTTTGTATTTTTATCAACCCAATAAAAGTTTGTTTCATAGGGGTCCTAAAGGCTCTTTAACAAATAAGACCTTCACTAAATATAAGATGTTCATTAGCGTTTGTAAGGGAAATACAACACACAGAGTGGTATAAAACTGCTGTTGAAGCTGCAAGATTGTTCCTACAGGACGTGTCGGTAGACATCCAAATTAACCAGCATTCAAATAAAATCATAGAAGAAAATAAAAAAATATTATCCTCAATAATTCATGTGTGACATTTTCTTGTACGCGCGCAATTTACCCGCTTCGGGTAAGCATCTGAGAGTGAGTGTTGCAATAATTTGTGCCGCTTTACAAATAGATGCGGAGATCATGTCATTGAAAGCCATTTTGAAAAGGGGGAAAAAATGCCACATACCAATCAGTTTCAGATTTTAGAATAAAATTATTTCTCTATGTGGTACTACAATAAAGGAAAGATCGTTAATAAGGTAAAGGAAGCGTGCCCGTATAGCTTTCCTAGCAGATGAAACCGCTGAAATTCTGGAAAGGAACAATTTCCATAGTGTTGCGCCATTTCGACAAGGAGTCCGATGAAGTCAAAGAGGAATTTATTGGCTTTTTAGAGCTGAAAGCGCTTGACGCAAAAACCATTGCGAAAGCTATTGACGATTTTGTCACGACCGAAGGAACTGGATCCCGAGAAATGCGTGGGCTTGGGGTTTCGATGGCTGTTCTACGATGTCTGGCAAAGAATGAGGTGTCCAAGCAATATTGCGGAAAAGTATAAAAAAAGCATTGTTCTTTCATTGCTGCTTCACCAAACAAGAATTTTGTAATGATTTGAACACAATGAGCGGAGAAATTCGCCTAATAGTGTTTGAACTATAAAGGACATTATACGTTTTTTCGCGAGACGGTCTTGAGAAAAAATTAATGCCAAACATCCCAGGCCTATGCCAGACCAGATGGTCTGAAAAACACAAGTGCATAAGAGTGTTTAAGGAGCACTTTGGACGAATGATGCAAGCATTAGAAACTCCTTTCCATTTGAAGGAAATACCTTCCACAAGAAAAAGTGCTTTTCAGTTCATTCAGCGGCATGTAAGTCGTCATTAATCATGGCTATGATATTGATTTGCGAAATACTCTGCGATGTTAGAGCCAGCTGTAAATGCTCTCCAATCTAAGACTTGGATATCGTCAAGAACCTCGTAGCATCATTCAACATATTGCTGGCAATGGTTAAGGAAAACTATCGCAAAAGGTGAAGAAAAATCACATCGATGAAAGTGTTAAAAAGAAGTTTAATTGAAATCGCCGAGCAACTGGAAATTGATCTGAATATACCACGGATTTTTTTGGTAGGCAGCCAGCACCACAGCAACCATCCAGCAACAAATCCCACGGAGTTCTGGAGATCCTTAATAACTCCGTATCTGGATTTTATAACTTCTTTGGAATTACGGTTTTCTACTGAAAATACACCTGCTTATGCATTGACATATCTACATCCTTTCCACATGCTACTCATAACAATCGATGAGTTTAAAGGAAAAGACAGATTCATTTTATAATTTTTACCACTTAGGAGGCTTAGAAGAAGAACTAGAACTTTGGTACAAAATTTGGAAGGACAAGAAACTGAGTAGTGAAGAACTAAAAGATCTTGTTGTCTCCCAAGTCTTAAAAGGAGACTAAACCTTTCTTTCCGTCGACGAAAAAAGCTTTGATGATACTACTCCGCCCAACCATGCACCACCAGTACAGTAGAAGAACTCTTTCAGTACTCTCCTAAGGATCAAGACTTGGCTTTGAAGTACTATATGGAAGACGACAGGTTAAACGGGCTCGCTATGATGAGTGTACAAAGAAAATTTGTGTTTGACAATTATGAATATTTTATTCAAACAGTAGGATAAATTTTCGTTGAACCCAAGGAAATTACTTTTTTAATAATATCAAATTATGCAACTGCTCTATATTTGTGAATTTCCATCATTGGATATTGTATTTGATATCTTTTGTTTTAATAAAATAATTTTTTTTTAAATATTATCATTTAATTATCCATACAATGTTCTAGTTTTAATGCCTTCATTCTTATATATATATATATATATATATATATATATATATATAATATATATAATATATATATTATATATATATAATATATTATATATTATATATATATATATATATATATATATATATATTATATAATATATATATATATATATCAAGCTTTTAAAAAATTTTAAGCTGCCCCCCCCTAGGTTGGAAGCTGGCGACGCCATGTTATATATATATATATATATACATACAATGTATATAAATATACAATATAATATTATATATATGTATATATATATATATATATATATATATATATATATATATATATATATATATGTTATATAATATATATATAATAGTATATATACCTGAAATTTAGTGACAAGGAGCGGACCATGAATTTTAATTAAAGTTATGAAAAGGAAAATTTATAATGATTACTATTTTTTTGTTTAAGAAAAGGGTAAACAAAGTTTGGAAAATCAATTATTTTTACCTTCGATTAAATTGATAAGACTTACTTGCTACCCGTTATCAACTTAAAAATTAACACGTTACACATATTTTTGTCAACTCTGACAATATAACACACTTAAGAATATATATATATATATATATATATATAATATATATTATATATATATATATATTTTATCTATATAATTATAATTATATATTTATATGTAATTATTAGAATCGGCTTTTTTATATGCATAAATTATATATATTTTATAACAAAGTGGGCTTAACTGCGTTTAAAGCGTTAATACCGTTTAAATTAACTCGTTAATTTTTCGTTAACTTTTTAACGCTTTCGTTAATTTCGGAAAGAAGTAACGAACTATTAACGAGTTACATTTTGTGAATTAACGTTAACGAGTTAAAATTTTCCTCTACATCATTTAAAACAGTTACCTTAATTTACGAATTTATAAAATATTTCTTATCAGATTTTAAATTGTATTAGATTCGATTTCAATAACAGAACTTTTTTTTTCCAAAATTTACTAAACGCTCCTCTCAATAGCTTAAAATGTGCTTATTTACACGGTTTATTATCCGTTTAGAAATGTTTGACGTTTTCTTTTGCTGTATTCTCATTTCTTATTAGTTCGCTGAAGAAAAAAAGAGATAGTGACTGTTGCCCGTTCAATGAGTCATTAACTTCTTTCGTTAGTTACTTGAACTTCCTTCTTTTGCGACTAAGTGAAAAATATAAGACTAGGCCTCATAAGGTTCGTAATTTATAAAAAAATATACATATTTGTATTTAAATTCTAAGTTGGCATATCCTATTAATTTTACAATAATATACCTACTCGGGTGTCCGTAAAAGAATGTCCCAGTTTCAATGCTTTATTGCTGTGAAAGTCATTGAACAGAGTTTTTCCTACATATGTTCAATATGTTGCCCCCCTTCGTTAAAAGGAACACATCCAGCCGATAACCATTCCTCCCAAACATTGGTTAACAGATCCGGCGTAATGGACGCAACGGCGAGTTCAATTCTGCGTTTCAACTCTGGCATATCATTGGGCAGCCCCATAGGAAGAGATCGCATGGCGTTAAGTCCGGGGACCGGGGAGGCCAGATATATAGAGCTCTGTCGTCTGGACCATTACGACCAATCCAACGATCTGGGAGTACGTCGTTCAACCACGCTCGCACTATGGGACTCCAATGTGGAGGGGCTCCATCTTGCTGTCATATGAAGTTTACCGCTTCATCTTCAAATAATTGTGGAAAGAACCATTGTTGTAACATATCGAGATAGGTGACCTCTGTTACGGTTGCTTCTGCGGAAAAAGAAAGGTCCGTAGACCTGGCGTTCCTCGGGATATGGCGCAGAAAAGTTAACCTTTGGGGAATTCACGTTGTGTTTCTACAAGTTCATGCGGATTTTCAGACCCCAATAACGAAATTATGGGCATTCACCTTACCCTTGAGATGAAAGGTGGACTCATCGCTAAACACTACACGATCTAGAAGGTCATCGTCTCGACCTAACACTGCACAGGCAAAGGTAAACCGTAGAGCATAGTCGTCGAGCTTTAAAGCATGTACAAACTGTAACCGGTATGCACGCATGTGTAAACGTTTCCTTAACACCTTCCACACCGTCGTTTTTGGCACCTGCAGTTCGTGACTTGCTCTCCGAACGGATTACTTAGGACTATGAAGGAACGAGGCCCTGAACGGTCACATACTGTACAGTCATTGGGCCGTCCTGTCACTTTTGCCTTTACAAAGAACATCCATTAGTTGCACAAAATTGCCTATACATCGGCGAATGTTTTTTGCCACATGGAGGATCACATTGGAACCGTAAACGATAAGCACGTTGAACCGTAATTACAAGATTCACACTTAGCAAATTGTAGAACACAGAAAGCTTTAAGCTCGCTCAGGACTTCGCCATTGTCAGTATGTGGCGCCACGCACTAGAGAAGACTACATCTGAAAGCGCGCATGCGCGTATGTCGACCTATCAGGAACTCGTTCTGGCGCATGTGCATATTCGAAACTATGCAACTTACTTTTCACTTTGATGTATGATATGCTGTGGATATTGTATATTATGCTGTTATACGCAAGTCAAAGGGCTGTCTAAACCCCAAGGCGAAAAGAAAGTGATCCTTTCATAGGGCTGATCCGTTTCGGGGTGCATGCGTAGGTATTTCTCCTGGTCGAGGGTATCGCCCTCACGGGTTATATCGGCGGTGAGTGGGTTTGCCTCTGGTCTACCCCCGATTAACCACCCTGTATGTGGACGGCGCAAGCCCGGGGCCCGCGCCGCTCCTTCTCGCTGTTAATGCCTAACATAAAGCATTGAAACTGGGACATTCTTTTAAGGACACCCGGTATTGAGTATTAATTAAGGTATTTACGCTTTGGAAGTATTCTTCGGAAAGCGACAAAAGTATCTGCTATAGGTCAAAGCCTAAATAATTTGTCTGATATTCTTAATATCATTATTAATATTGTTAGGAATATTATTATAATAAAAGAAAATTAACAATAATTATTACTATTCCTACATATTTTGAAGACGGTTAACGTTAACGATTAACGTTAACTTCCGCTACATTATTTACCGATAAACGCTTTAATGATTAACGTCGTTAATTTTTTTTGTTAACGCTTAAAATTAACGACGTTAACTTTCTCATTAACGGTGCTCAGCGCAGCCCCATATATATATAATATATGTATGTATATATAATATATATATATATATATATATATATATATATATATATATATATATATATAATATAATATATATATATATATTAATTATGTATCTATATATATAAAGTACAACACACAATATATACATGGGCGTCGTCAGGGGGGGCAGCTGCCCCCCCCTAAAAGTGTTTACTCTTATAGATTCTACTTGCGAATTTTTTTGATCCAATGTCCCGTTCCGGGTGGCCGTTAAGTACGCTTTACGATATATATATATATATATAATATATATATATAATATATAACTATATATATAATATATATATATATTATATAATATTATATATATATATATATATATATATATATATATACTATATATACTATATTATATTATATGAGTATATGGCCGAAAGGCTAGTTGCAAATCGTCATTTTCTCACATATCTCTAGCCGATACAGGTCTTCTCATCATTTTAAAATGCTCTTTAATTGTAGATAAAAACTTGTGGTTATTCTATCTATGGCTTTTTTTAATGTTGATATGTATATATAAATTCAGATTTTGTGTTCAGTCGGATTCTCAAATTCTTTATTAAGGTGGTTTCAGTTCAAAGTAGGCATTAAAATTAATCACTGGCCTGGCGCTACTCTATAATTCAACAACCGCCTCGTGTAAAGTTAGTTCAAATCATCAGATCATAGGATATAAGGAGATTCCTTGGTACGTACGTTTTACTTTAAATATTAATAATAAAATTTTGCGTATTTACTTCTTAAAAGTAGGAATTTTGTAACATGATCTTACTTGTCCATATGAGGTTAGTTCATTTTTTAAAAAAAACTATTTTCATTACAACACAAAATTAGTGGTTTTCAACATAGTTTGCTATACTTTTAATTTTTTCTTTTAAAATCTTTGAATGTTAGTAAAATTATTAGCCTATGACCATATATGTGGCAGAGATTTTACAGTAGTAGAACATATTATATATATATATATATTATATATATATATATATTATATATATATATTATATATATATATACATATATATATAATATCTAAATATATATATAATAATATATTATAATATAATATATATTATAATTATATATATATATAATAATATATATATATATTATATATATCATATATATATATATAATTATATATAATATAATTTGCAGTAAATTTGAAAAGAAAGAACTCAATAAAAATGGAAATGGTAGCGGTGAAAACGATGAAGATTCCAATAAGTCAACTAAGACTACACAAGAGGCAATCCCTCCTACTTCTCATATTTCTCATGATGAAGAACCTACACCCAGGTCCAGCACCTCGACGAGTCAAGATATGGGTTCAGATTTCGGAGCTAGCGTTTCAGTAGATGACATTCACGAAAATGACATTGGTAGATACGTTGGACATTCATCTAAGATTTCGACTGAGAAAAAGAAACAGTTACTGAAAGAGTGTTGGATTCCACCTAAGACCTAATTTTTTGGAAGATGCTACCCACTTAAAGATTAAATTCAATTATGAATGGTTTTAGACATATTCACCTTGGCTGACATACTCCAGGCGCCTAAAGGGCATTTTGCAAGTTTTGTATTTTATTTCCACCAAATTTAAGTTCGGTCAGAGGAGTCCTAGGCTCTTTAATAACAAGACCTTTCACTAAATATAAAGATGTTCATGCGGTTTGTAAGGGACATGCAAACACAGAGTGGCATAAAACTGCTGTTGAAGCTGCAAGATTGTTCCTACAGGAAGTGCCGGTAGACATCCAAAATTAAACAGCATTCCTAAGAAAAATCATAGAAGAAAATAAAAACTATTCATCCTCAATAATTTCCTGTGTGACATTTTCTGGTACCACGCGATTTAACCGCTTCGGGGTAACAAAATCAGATGAGGGGAGTGTTCTGCAAGATTGTGGCTGCTTACGAATAAGATGCCGGAGATCAGTCATTGAAAAACCATTTTGGAAAAGGGGAAGAAAAATGCTACATATCAATCAGTTCGGATTCAGAATGAGATTATTTCTCTATGTGGTACTACTATAAAGAAAAACATCGTTAATAAGGTAAAGGAAGTGTGTGCGCGTATAACTTACTAGCAGATGAAACCGCTGATATTCCTGGAAAGGAACAATTAT
>JABUQX010013873.1:0-36592 GCA_015478945.1 Trachelipus rathkii
GTAATGTTCTCTCTGATATTTGGTGTGTGTTATCTTACTTGGTTTGTGTACTCTGTTAATGCAATATACCGCTGCTCGTAAGGGTTATTAGTTTTTTCGTTAATATCTCAATGTTATAGCTCCCCCACATTCTCACTTCTCATTGCAATCGACATGTATGCGAACGTTTTTCTATCACCTCGCTAGCAGATGGTACATTCACGAGCACTAAAGCTAATGAATGATCCATACTTTGTTTGGCTGATAAATACTTTTCTAATTATTACTGGCTTCATTATTTTTTCTCCTCTCTTTGACATATGTTTCTTCTAAAAATGATGTCAATTCTTATTCATTCTTTTTATTTATTGAATTGCCATACCACTTCGCCTTTAATTAGGTAACCATGAGGTTTTTATTTATCTTGTCTTTTAGCATCGGCCAATTATATTTTAATTTTTGTTTTAGCGTTTTTTCTACTAAATATTGAGGAATATGGGATATTAGAAGTTATTATTCTTTAATCTTTTCTTATCAAAGTAGCTTTCCCAATTAGATGTTATTTTTTTTTGTTGCGTTCTGTGTGTACAATTGTATTCTATTTTTATTAGATATCTATATTGGCGAGAGTGTGGTATGAGCGAAATTTCATTATTAAATCTCCTTACGTATTTTTAACTTAATATATCTTCTTTCCAATTTTATTTTTTTTAATTTTATTTTTCATTTTCACGTTCTTAAAAAAAATGAGATTAATGCTTCAGGGTTTGTGTCCTGACCAAGGACACCCTACCATTCTATATGTCTTAAAATTAGAAAACAGACTATTCTCAAAAAATAATATTCTTACACCCCTTCTTTTTACGAGATACTGTTATGCACACTGTTGTGTTCATTTTATAAGATTTTCATACTGTCGGTTCACATTGAATATTTTATTAACAAACTTTGAGATCCTAATTAGCAATATTAAGACCCAGTTATCCAAGGATTATTTCTCTAATAACAATTAAATTTAATCTTTTATTTATGCTACTGTGAAACAAATGAATTAATACCATAACGAGGACAATTGAAAGAATATTTTTTACGTTTATAATTTAAATATCCGATATAAAGGAGCTCTTTATTATGTATTCTCGTATTCTTTCTTCTTACTTACCACACTTCTCGCCTTTATTTAATTACTTTTCATTTCTTATAATTAAAAAATAACACTTGTAGATATGATCACCACTTCAGAAGTTTTAACATCCTAATTGGGAAATTCTTCTCTGTAAAAAAATTAATACAATGAATAGTAACTACTAATTAACAACGTGTTATTTCCTCAATATTAGTAGAAAAAATACGCTGAAAAACACATTAAAATTTAATAACCTCCTACAAAGACATAATATATATATAAAAACCTCATCTTTCTATCACTCAAGAGCTCTTGAATTGTTGTTCAAAATGATAAGATAGTAACTAAGATTGAAATCAGTTTAGAGGAACATCAAATCAAATGGGTGATAAATAATTTATAGCAATCACGATTAGAAAATATCAGCCATAACAATAGTTGTTCTTCTTTCTTTGTTATTGCTTCTCTAAAGCTTCTTCCCTTTTTCTTCATTTGCAGTTAATTTAAATCGTCGTCTCATTACCATATTTTTCTTTATCTCTCTATATTGATTGATTGCTGATTTGTTAACGCCTACCTTTATACATTGGCTATACGATTCTGTTAATACCCTTTCTCGGCAGTTTATTGTTTTTCACTCATCTGTGTTTAACAATACCAATAGTTGGAAGCTTTAATCATGACCCAGGTCTTTTCGAATTCCAAGACACTGTAAACATTGGAGAGACAGTTTTAATTTTGAAAAAGTAATTATATTACTCAAAATTTTTTTTGTATAAAAATGATATTTAAATTTTTCGTTGAAAAATTAATGCTGCGGAGCTTCCTTGCGTATAGAGAACGCAGCTTACGACTCGTCACATCACCAAATAGACAGCAAGGATAACTTCTTGTTCTCGAATAGAATAAATATTTCTTTGAATAACTTTTGTTCTCAAGGAGATAATTTTTCTGGCAATTATAATAACTCTCTCTCTAAAAATTATGACTTCAGACTTTCGACATTTAAATTTTTTCCTAGTATTTCTTAGTATTTTTTTCCTTTAAGCAAATCAATTGCTTTTATTATTACGATGTTCGGAATAAGTAAATAACGTAAGTTATATAAAGGGCATTTAATTATGTTGCTGTCGGCTCTTAGTATGGAAAGTTGAGACTTCTTAAATTGGTATACACACCTGAAGCGTTACCGAAGAGCAATGCTTGCAGTGAATATCAGCTTGTATTACTGTTTTATTTTTCTCCGAGCGAATATTATTAAAGTAAATGATCTTACAACACAAGTTGAATGAAAATGTTAGGAAGTTTTCTAGGAATTTACGAAAATGGTCTTTGCGCAAAAAACGATGTATCTTAATGACAAATGCGATTTATTATATCTTTTACAACTTCTTTCAAGGTATAATATGTTATTATGAATAATAAAAGTTAAGTCCAAAAAGGTAATGTAAATAATGATTAAAGTTTTCATTTGCTAAAATGGTATATCCAAGAATATATAAATGTCATATGAATATAATTATAATAAGCATAAATTGAGAACCACAATACTCATCGAATAATTGCTTATATAGTGCAAGGGATAAATACTGATGTATATAATAAAATAATTTATCTATTATATGACGTTTAAGTAATTAATGATAATCATATAAACGCACTTGCACATTTGGCATTCTCAACACTCTCATAGAATCAGTGACCTGATGAAAAAGCAAAATCTACATTGCCAAAAATGGTTTTTTCAATTTCAGCAACCATCTTTAAATAAATCTTAAAGAGACTTAAGAGTGAATAAAATGGAATGTGCAGTTCGAGAACTCAGAAACATGACACAATTTCACAAAGTTATGCGTTTTGGTGTCCTACGCAGCCTATTAGTGTCCTAAAGTCAAACGAATCCAAGTATTAAGTATCGTAGCCCCTAACATCACTCTCGAGTCCTACTACTATGCGCTTGCTTTATGAAAAATCATGGGAAGAGAAAGACCAAAGGGATTATTTGGTTTTTCGCAAAATAGAAAAAAGCCTACAAAGAGTAATCTTAAGTTGTATGGATTTGTTTAATTTTCAGAAATTTTTACCCAACCAGAAGAGGATGAGCAATATGAGGGCAGAAATATAATAGAGTAAATAGTGAGTAGAATAAAAAATACGATACACATAGACAGTCCAATCATACACTCTTTTTTTCTTTTCTTTTTGTTCTCATTTGTTATTATTTTGAAAGCTAATGTCCTACATTCGCACCGATATTTAGATAAAATGAATTAGAATAGCGAAGGATAAACTTTTAACACTTTCTCTATATGCATTATGTTTACGGAGAGTAAGCAGAATTCAAATATAGACATAAGATATCGACTGTTCCGAAATTTCGCCACAGACAGGAGATTGGGAGCATGGAACAGCTCTTATCTAAAACTATTGCTTTTTTCGGCATTTATAAGGCATGTAATTTACAAATTAAAAATTATCATCTGAACATATTTTCTGTGTTTTACCGCACGGTGCATGATGTAATACAGATACGGATTAAACAGTATCGCCTTCAGTCTCGTCTCGTTACAGTCACTCACCTTTAAACAGAAGAAGTGAGTATAGTGTCTATGACTGAGATATTATCAGTATAATATACTTGAGCTCAATATTTTAATGGGTATATCATAATATAATAGTTATATATGATTACCGAATATAATAAGGTACCTACTAATATATAATACGTTAGTACTAGCGATTAGGGCTTTATATATTACTTATCTAATAATATATATATATGGATCATATAAATGATAGATATATATATATATATATATGATGGACTTGTTTGGAATATGAGGTGGTGTCGGGGGGTTGTCCTTCTAGTGGGGACGTATATATATACTCAGCAACTTAGTGAACCCGTTGAGGCAGGTTTCTATCAGGATATTTTATATCGATCATCTTTATACTGGTTTAGAATTAGAGGTGGGAGTGCTTGGAGAGAGTTAAGTATCACAGTGCGCAACGCTACTGGCTTTCAACCATAGTCAGTAGATCATTTAATAACATATAATTTACGTATCAATATCTCACTTGTAGGCGTCTACTGAATATAACAAATTTTAAATTAGCACCTTGTTTTTTTTCTATATGAGAGTAGAGCTCCCATTAGTTCCAAACGCGGGATCGGTGAGTTCTTTCATGGTGCAAGCTTTCCTTTGCCACTTGTATGTAAAAGGACAACTGAGTTTCGTTTTGAGAATAGTAACGTACATTACTACGCACAGTCTAGAAGCCATAACAGCTTTGAAACTCAAGCAGTCGAGTAGCACCTTTAGTGCCTGTGTCCACTCCACAGATCGCAGTTCTTAAATCATACGCCAATTCGCTTAAGGTTCCTCATCGTCTCCTGGGATGTCACAAATATCTCACACGGCTATCAGAGTTTTGTTTATAGAACTCCTCGAGCCATACACGCACACCCAAGCTTCGCGCAATGCTGCACTCCGAACATTTGCGACTCATTACAATTCCTTGCGGTTGTGTCGTGAAGTAGGTGTTAGTAATTTGGCCACACAGAGAATAACAGAATATTAACTATTTCTCACTCAGAAATTATGGATTAAGCAAGGAGATTTAAAATAACATTACCTCGAACAAATTGCAAACTAGAAGCTGATGCTATTACAGATTCGCTCAGTAGATCAAGCGTAAAACTCGAGAGATCATAACTAATGAGGAATCAGTCATAGACGAAAATGCTGAGAGGCTTTACTATGATTTTGAAAAAGTTTGAAAAATCCCAGAAACAATTTCTCATCCTTGTGGCTCAGGAACCGCAGTTTAGAGTGCGAGACCACTAAAAGTATGAGGGGGTATAGCGAGATTTTAAAAACCTCGTGATGTATCCTATCACGTATATTATGCCATAGTCAAATACACAAAGACTATCTTAATCGTCATTTTTCATTAACAACGCTAGAATAGAAAAAAATAAAAATTCAAGGGGAACCGAGTACTCTTACAAATCCTCCTTAAAGGGGCACGCATTCCAACAACTTTTTATGTAGGTTTGTACTCCTCCTTATGTGCTGAGATTCATGCTCGGACATATATGGACACATCAACCAACGTCTTCTTTACCAGGTAAATTAGATTGGGACCGCACCACACTAGGCCTTTTTTTTCGAAAGAGGACTACCAGATAGACGTATGAAGGAAATCATTCGGAGTTGATAGCTCTCGCTGCTCATAGACGGTAACGAACATCATTGCTCTCAAGCTAGATTTTGAGATATCAAAAAAATTCCGAATCTTTCACACCTCGTTACTCAGGTGTCGTCTAAGTTATTAGAATACAGTGGTAGATATATATATTATATCTAGTATGCATGGCTATGCACAATGAAATATATGGACTGAGGTGGCTTATCACAGAATTATATATATTAATAACGCTGGTAATAAGTAGTATATAACCGGATAAGTAAGTAGACCAAAATAAGGATTCTGTGAGTAGTTATACGAATAATAAATCTTATTATTCAATCAACTCCAATCGCAGAAACGTTAGATGGTTTCTGCCTTTGTGCCCTCTCAAATTATGCTCGAGATCGTTAATCTAAGGCATTAACTAAAAATTTTGGACTGGCTCTATGTCGAGGTGTAGCTCTCTCCAGCTCTCCCCGAACCATTATTCACGAGAGACGGAATCTGGTCAATACGAACTCCTCACGTTGCAGCATCGGAGGATAAGGTTCACCATCACTTCGATAGTATAAGGCGATATTAACTTCAAAGAACTGTTTGTAAGCGGTGTATTTCGACATCAATTCTAACACCAACATCTAAAATAGTCTCGAGTATATTAGTATTTAGTGCAGACAGCGTGAAAAACTTGCATCCGATCACACATTAGATAGTATTAGAGGTATCAAATATTAGTTTAGTACCATATTTGTATTTTGCTTAGTTAATATTTATATATATATATAATAAATATACCTAGAGTTATAGGGTATATTAGTGACTCTGAGTGTAGTTAAATAGGTATAATTAGTATTAACTTTCAAAATAGATAGCCCCTTTACTATAGTATGTATAGATATCCACTCATTATTTTGAATAGATACTGGCAGAGTCCGCTTAACACGATAAATCCACAAGACTAGGAATATACTCAACACATTATCACGAAAGGAAAAGGTTAATGCAATCATAAACCGTCCCTCGAATAGCGCATTGTTGACGGATTACACTTGTTGAAACGATGGTTTAACGCGCACTACGATAGTAGAGACCAATACATAGAAGCATGTAGGATTTAGCTCTGTGATTATCAAACGAAGTACAGGGGTGGTATGTTGTACATTGTCGACAGAAGAACCATAAGAGGTCAAGTTTGACGTTCAAAAAGGGTAACGACACCGGTATCGGCATTTTCGTGAGACTGACAGTAATTATCAAACTTGTTAAGATCACGATTATGCAACGAAGTTCGTACGCCCTCTCCTAGGCGGGAAGATATTGTATGTTATTCAATTTTTGACTAAGTTCCTTAAACCGCAGTCTCTTGTTATGCATATAGCTGCCATTTGCTAAAATGATATAAGAACGACAGAATTGCCGTAAGTAGTTCGAGATCAAAAATTTGATATATGATGAGCTAGTGACAGAATACCGAGAAGAAGTCTCGAGCACTCTCATACTCAAGGCGAAAGCTCTTTTTGAACAACCACTTAACCAAGGAGGAGATGAGGACAGCGCGTCAGTAACCACCCCATCACTCGAGGAGCGAGGCTTCATACAGGGCGTGAGCACGAAATACAGTAGACGCGCTGGTGCGAGGAGCAAGCAGACGAAGTGGGGGGGGGAGAAGAGAGTGGTGCATAGGGGGCCCTCGAGGGGAACAGGCGGGCCAGAGACTGTGAGAGCTGTTCTGGTGTGAAAGTAGGGTGTACGAGTGCCGGAGTCGTTTTCAGAGAGAGGGGCTCAGCGGGGGAAGGGTATGAGGGGGAGGAGGTAGGGGGGGGGGTAGGGGTATAGTATTTTAATCATAAAACTAGTGACGCCTTAGGGTACGGGGTAGGGTGAGGGGGGGGGGGGGGAGAGAGGGGGGTATAGGTAGGGTAGAGCTAGGGGATGAGGGGGGGGGGGGGGGGGGGGGGGAGGTAGGGGTGGGGGAGGGTGGGGGAGTGAGGGTAGAGGGTTATCAGGACACGGGGGTAGGTGGGTAGGGGGTGGTAGGGTGGTAGGGGGGGGGAGGGAGGGGGTAGGGGGGAGGTAGGGTTATAGGGTGAGGGGTAGGGGTGAGGTATAGGGGGGGGTTAGAGTAGGTACGGGGGGGGGGGGGTGGTGGGGGGGGGGAGGTGAGGGTGAGGGTAGTGATAGTGATGATAGATGAGCAGTGATGAGGTGAAGGGAGTAAGGAAGGAGTGAGGAGAGAGGAGGGAGGGTGGAGGTGGAGGGGGGTGAGGGTGAGGGGAGGTATAGTACTAGGGGTAAGGGAGGGTGGTAGGGAGGGGGGGGGGGTGATGGAGGGGGGGGGGGGGTAAAGGGTGAGGGTAGTAGGTATGGGGGGGGGGGGCGGGGGGGGGGGAGGAGGGATGGTAGTGAGTAGTGAGTATATATGTGAGGGGGTAGTATATAGTGGTAGGGTGAAGAGTGGGAGAGAGATGGATAGAGAAAAAGATGCGGTCGGGGAGGAGTGGGCCTGCGACGGAGAATGGGGGGGGGGGGAGGGATTTGGGGGTGGATGTCGGGTGTTGGGAGGAGGGTTTGTCCGAGTGTTGAGTAGGATGCGAAGAGGGCTAGATGAGTTGGAGAGCGTGGAGGAAACGGACGTGATGTTTTGCTGCCGGCGGAGGTGGAGTGAGTAGGAAGAGAAGTCATGAGGTCGAGGTTGGCGTGCGCAGAGGGGGATCGAGGGCAACTTGGGCAAGGCGGGAGGGTGGATATAGAGTAGAGTGGATGTCGTTTAGAGTGAGAGTGAGTGAGAGTGAGAGAGACGGGTGGGAATCGTGCAGGGCAGGGTGGTGAAAGAGGAGGGGGTGGACAGGGGGGTTGGAGTGTAAGGAGCCAAGCAGAGTGGGGTTATTGTGATGGGAAGTAGAAAGGCGAAGAGGGTGGGGGGGGGGGGGGGGGGGGGGGGGGGTATGAGGACGAGAGCACGCTGGTGGAGGGAAGATGACAGGCTATATATAGGAGTGTAGGTGAGGGGCTGAACGTTTGGCGCGGGCTATAGAATGGTGCTCATAAAAAGCCACGGGCGAAAAATCAGAGAAATATAGCAAATGAAGATAGATGCCAAAAGATAAGCTGGAAATCAAAAGCCAATGCCCAAACCAATAGACGCTTTCCATTATACCTATACACACACAAAAAAGATTTACAAAATCGAAGAGCATACGACCAAAAGCATAAGACCTTTAATGTTTCTAGCGCCACGCAAATGAAGAAGGGTTAAGGACAAAGTATCAGAAAGAAGTGAATAGTAGACTAGGGAAAGCAAATTTATGTTACGTACAATTTGAAAAACTTCCGGAAGATCGGACAAAGCCTTAGGATGATACTTCCATGGTTTGAGTTGTATGTCCTCCTATCCTCATTAAATGCTTGTCTTAGTGAGCACTAGTTTTGGTAAGAACACTTGAACAAGACAGTAAGACGGAGAGAGATGGGTAGGTAGATAAACACGGGTTGAATTTACAGTATCTGGAAGAGGTTTACATCGAGAGGTTTACGAAAATAATATTGAGTGGAAGTAAATAAAATACAGTAATCGAAGAAAGGTGGTAAAACGAGGTGATGAATTGTGTCACGTGGAAATTCTTGTACGGTGATGGTATTAGACGGAGCGGGGGGGGGAGGAGCTAGTTTAGATTACTAATAATTGGAGAGAAGTAGTGAGAAAAGCTAGCCATTTCGAGATGGGGTAAGAGAGGAGTGAAAGTGAAATGTAAAGTAGACGAAATTAGCATAGTTAAAGAGAAGATCTATCCGCCGTGAGTGAGAGCTCGTATTCAAGCCTCACGCTCTCCGTCTCCCAAACCGCCGGGCCGAGCCGTCGTGTATTGTTGTATACTTTTTTAAGAACACTTAAGATAAGAGGAAAGCGTTTCTAAACTATCATGAAAATGTCATGATTTTGCAACTTTGGTCTGGGCAAGGCCCAGTGACACTTGGACCCATCCGCAGCAGCATAGAATGGGGCAATGCTAAGTAAGCTCAAAAAAAGAGAACAGGAGAAACTATAAAGGAAAACACTGATTGCTTGGCAGGCAAATAACACTTTAGTTACAGGTTAGAAATAAACATTTGGACATCAGATGTGGTCCGAGGTAAAAAAATCACTTCACTATTATATACATAGTCAGAGTCCAACAACACTTATTTGGGTGCAATAATGAGCTGAGACTGCAGTAAAGAAAGGTTAGATGAAGATTGCGAGTAGATGGATATAAGAGAAAATGATATATGCTCCATTGTGTATTTGTACAGACGCTCCGAATTGAGAGAGCAACCTGTGTATAGAAGCATCAAGACGAATGAAAATATGAGAGGTAGTAGCAGATACAAATATTGATAAACAACCCAGTGGACATCCTTCATTACACACTCACTCTCCCTGTTTCAGAAGAGTAAGTTTAGAGAGGTGGCTATAAAGCAGCTATGTCGGTGTTAACACAGATATGAAGGCAACAGTCATAAAAACTCGCACACTGTTCCTTACAATCGTTGGTGACATAAGATCGATTCTAGCTTAAATGCTCAAGTGAAACAGTATTATCATAACTCACTTGATATAAACTATTATGGGATAATAGCTAGTGTTATCTTTCGAGGAAACTCAAGCTAGTGATTAAGAGGTCCCATGATCATGTTATGCACACTATATTATGTGTTCATAAATATTACTCAATACATACTATCGAATACGGGACTTATACATACTAGAATACTATTCAAGGTAAATATATTATAATATTATATTATAAAGGTAAACACATGATATATGTCGCTATCTCTCACCAAAACTTAAATCAGAGAGTCTGGGATTATTGAATACGCACTACATCGCACTGTTCGCCTTCGATGCTCGGTTTGAGTACTACGGAATGACTGAACCATCAGTGTTCTGAACAAAATAAAAGCCTATAGAGGTCGCATAGCACTAGTCAGAGGTTGGGTCTCTTCGTTCCAAATCACGAAAACTCAACCCCATATGAAACAATCATGGCCATGACTCAAAAGTCGCTCTTAGCGCATTGTCTCCATTTCGAATTGCTCCTCCGTAGAATGTCTGTGACTTGCAGTCTTTTCGTATTTGGAAACTCTCAAAACGAATAGGTGTGACTTGGAAATATAAACTATATTTGCACTGCTCAATGAAACGGAGAACTACAACCGCGTGATTAGCTCTATATGGCAGCTTTATACAAATTTGACAATATGTCAGTCGTTGTGTATCACCAAAACTGCCTTATACACATTGTGCATGCGAGTCTACTCACAGAATGAACTTTTGGCTATAAACTCCTTGCGTGTGCCAGTATAAGTAGCAGGGCATGAACTGGTCTATGATCAACGAAACGATGTACTTCTGAGCTTAAAGCAACAGTGACCGCTTAGAAGGTTAAGTGAATAAGTTTATAACTACGCTCCCATACCGTAAAATGGCATGTTTATATCGTGTAGTAGATGTGAGTTGTCAGCTACTCATTTTTGTGAATCTATTCAATACTTAACAATTCGCGCCGACTCGGGTTTTGCCAGTATACTCACCGTAGGGCTCATAAACACAGAAAGTGAGCGATAGAATATTGAGCCTCTACACACACATATAAAGAGCTTGGTTAAGCAAAAACTGGCTGAAGCGCAATTTTTCATAGTGTCATTGCAGTGGTATTTTTGTAGATTCATGTGCGTTCAATTCAGGCTGAGTGTGCTTGATTCGCTGCCAGTTGAGGATTGTATTCAGACTTGAAATGAGACTAAATAATTACACTCACTCCACAATATATGTTGATTACATTTAATACACAGAGTAGTGCCCTATGTACAATACACCAGTAACAACCTAAATTCCTAGGCAGATTGACAGTCTGCCGTGGCAATTGCATTATTTAGTTCCAGAACAAAAGTGTACTAATCATATTTTCACATTCTTCAGAAGAATCAACTAGATCTCATTGTGTAGTATCTACGATGCTTTGGGCGTTCATCTTGCCTTTTGACTTCTCGTCTAAATGGCTACCATAATTGGTAAGAAGTGCCAATTAGCTGAACTCGACTGAACACATGAATATTAGCTTTCACGACAACATTCTACATGTTTATATGATTGAGTCAGGTATTCTTCTTATGCTACATCTGAGTAAGGGCTTAGTATCTGGGATTTAGTCTGGTTTAATATTTTTCTGTTGGTGCTCAATACATGTATATATGAAACTTCTCGTTTGTTGAGTCATACTATACATTTACTGGTAGATCTGATATATATAATATACTCCGGTGAGTATAAACAACCTTGCGAAAGATTCTCTCATCTTCCTGTCACTGTGGTTTGTAAAAGTATCGTATTTACTGCAGAAGTATTATGGTTTCTTTATTTTGAGAATTTTTATGGTTCGTTGAAAGGTTTGGCGGCCTGCGAAGAATTCGAATAGCTCGATAGAAGACTCATTGCTCACGAATTATGAATTTGGTTATAGAGTACAAGCTTATCCTCTCGCATCGGATAACAAGGTCTATCGTGCCTCCCTCTATTAGCTAATCACGCTAAAGGTAATTATAGAAAGAATAGAGACTGAGATAAGTCCCTAGGATAATGAAACAACCCTGAAGTTCCCAAATATAAACTTCTGGTTCTTCAGACTCTGTGAAAGACAATTCAAAAGTACAGCTTAAGAACTTGAAGAGATCGCGTTACGTATGTTTAAGGCATAGGGAGGGGCCAGCCATAACCGGAAGAGCAATGAGCGGTCTCCTATGAACTTGACTTGGTCGCCATAGTTGTTCTTGAGAAGAGATGATGGCAAAAAAAAAACATAAAAGGTAAGTTTTCTCCCCTCCCGCGGGAACCAGATAATATTATCCACGGTCCAAAAAGGAAAACAAGAAAAAAAAAAACTGCGAGTAAGCGTGCGAGTTTGTGCATAAGGAGAAAAAGTAATCATATTATGAAAAAACAAAGAAAAATAAAAAAAAAACCATGGATTCAAATGACTCTAATTAGCTAGACGAACTCCAGAGGTAAACCGCCGAAAGTAGGCAGATTCTGGGGGCCTTGAACAAGCGTGGGATTCCGCGAACACACCAGACAAACAGAGCTTTCGTAAAAAAAGAAAATGAAGTAAAAAGAAAGATCAGACATCGTTCTGTGATTTATTCCTAAGATCAACAGGTGAAAAAAATAAAAAAACAAAAATAAAAACAAAAAAACTGGCAGGGCTTAGTGACGTTGGTTTATTTGTATCACCGTGCACAAATAATTAAAACAAGAAAAATAAATCAAAGCTGAAAAGAATCTATACTCTCACGTCATCGAGAGTTCTAGTTCTAACTACTGTCGTCACACTCTGGATAATGCTCTATTATGTTTCAGTTTTTGTGAATCTCGATCGGAACGCTCGCTCTACGAAAACATGAGATACTGACTACTCACTTATCATATATTTTTTTCTTGTTTACTATTTTATTTTTTTTTTAACAATGTTTTTTAAATACAATTGATTTATGATAACTTAAAAAGAATAGAAAAGAAAACACCCATGACGAGTAAATTCCTGTATTCCTTCCATACTCATTATCTACGTTCTCCAGATGCCACGTGCTCAATTAACGACAGAAGAGCTCGTTCTTGGACTAGAGTCCAGGGCAAAATCTTGCTTGCCCTGAGTGCGTGTTTCTGTCCCGTTCTCTATCACCGTTTTCCTGCGCGTATTGTTTGTATCTAAGATATATAGTGAAATCATGGCTCCACATATAATTCTACGCTCTCTCATCCCCTCGTGCCCCGCGTCATGAGGATAATTCTGCGATGGGAGTTGTACATAGTGTCCTGACCAGGCATTTTGTGTGACAATTTACCTCGACGAAAGAGAAGTTATGCGTACATATTTACGCGATACAAATCAATATTGTATATTGGCTGGCCGTATGTGTGTAAAATAAACTCAATTACATCGTAAAATTAACAACTCTCTCATCATATCAAAGCTGGTAACTATTTTTCTCGTCAAGAGGGAAACAATTTATTTGAGGTGAACAAAAGTAGGAAAGAAGGAGCTGTTAAATGAGTCAAAACAGAGAGTGAAGAGCAAGCCTACCACCTGTGCAGATGAGAGAACTTAGACGATTCAAAAAAATAAAGAGACAATTAAGAAATTTACTACAAAGAGTCTACATATCTCTCCAAGCCTTAGATTAAAATTGTCTACATCACGACGCACCTCGAATAATGCAGGAGCACGGCCAACTCCTACACGACAATTACAACCCATGCCGAATCGGCCAGTGAAAATTTACAAAAAACGGAAGTAATAGGGATACTAAGAATACATAGATGAATAGCACAGCATAAAAGAGTATATTATTTTCAGAAAGATGCTCAAGACTTAACACTACTCCTTAGAACAACGCAGGAACTAGAACGAAAAATTGATAATATTTCACTTTACATATAGTTATTTCATTTAGAATCATACTTGTGGTGTTATAATCTCTGGTACACTAAAAGTGAGTTGGATTGCAATTCTGAGATCTATGTGACAAGAATAGAGGTTATAAAGCAAAGCCTGGCACAAAGTTGCTGCAGATGATTAAGCGTCGCATGAACGAAACTATAAATATAACTATGATGGACTCAGCTGATAATTCCTCACTTGAAGGACTAAGCTACTAATATATACAGGAACAATAAAAAAATTATGTAACTTACATTTTAAATAGACCTAATTTTAATACCTTATATTTTTCCAGTAGTAGAATTAATTATAGTTGATGTAAATGTAATCGCCAAGGTACTAGGTTATAATCATATTATACAGATTTTGTTTAAGAAATGAATCATTACAATTAGTATTAGGAGTCAGTTTTATACGTGTAATGGTATCAATTGAATCAATCAAATATTAATGTATTTAACAACTAGATAATACATACAATAACTGTATATGATTATCCTCACGAAAAAATAAAAAACGTTTAAAAATAAATACACATATCGTATCGTAGTGTACCCTTGTCATGTAGCATAGAACTAGTGTAATGTGTCTTCCTCACAGAAAGTCAGACAAACAATCTGATAAATAATATAAATAAAAGTGATCCGACACAATTAATTAGAATATTTCTTATTCTCCCTAATAATATTAGGAAAATATTCCTATAGCAGTGTGTCGGTTGGTCATCGGTAGTATTGTTTTGGAGAGGATATATAACAAATACAAGGTCTTGTCGATTGAAATAGACTAATAATCTAGATTAGTGCTAGAAAATAAGAGATAAAGATGTATTACAAGATACAAATTACTTCATATCCAGAAAGGGAAAAAAAAAAAAAATATAACAAATATTTTTTACTCGTGGTAAAACTCATATAACAATACAAATCCAAAGTTATTTTAATTAGTGCTATAATTATAAGGTAGACTGTGATGTGATGTCATGTATATTGATCTAAGGATTAACTAACATATAATTAAGAGAAAAACAACACATAACAAATTAAGATATACAAAGTAAACTAAAATAAAAAAATTCGTAATAAAGTACATATACACACATAGCGTGTGTGTAGGAATTGTGTGTGTGTGTTCCAGAGTAACAATACATATAACTATTAGACAACACACAAAAATATAAATTTTATAGAACAAAAAATAAATAATTCTGAGAAAAATAATTACACTCTAAGAGTGTTATAGGACTTTGATTTATCGTGCTCCCAGTGATGTGGCCATTCCACTCTATAGAATGGTCTCGATAAGAGTCCCGAAACGTCATTATAAACTGGTCCAAAAAAGTATCAAAACGACACGGATAATTGTTAACTAATTAAGATATTTTTCTTTATAATTTTACGTATCAAGCTATTAAATGTAATTCACTCGTTGCATTTATCAATTATAATAAAAATTAAAATACTTAATATTAATAATAATAATAATAATAATAATAATAATAATAATAATAATAATAATAATAACAATAAATGTATATGTATTATATATATATGTATATTGGCGAAATCAACGATTTTTTGTAGATTATGTTAAAACTATATAATAAAAGGACAATAGTAAATTAAAAAAATATATAGTACATAGATATATAGATAATAATAATTAATAGTTATATAAGTAATGCAAAATGCTTAACTTTAAATTTCGTTTTGGGAAATTAGTTCGTGTTGATGAGAGCATGAATAGAGGACGTGATGATGTGTATCAGTCAGAGAACAAAAGAGAGAGAGAGAAGAGAGATAAAGACAGAGCGAGAGAAAAGCAAAAACTCGAACTTAAAAATTACAGTTATATAAAATCAGAACATTTCTATAACACGCTGCAAAGTTAATAACTTCTCGATATATTTCATAAGATCTACTTAGAAGCTATATCAATTACCTATGTTTTGTCTATCGAGATAATTTGTATACTGTCTTATTATATGTTGTAACTCAAAAGAATTAAGGAACGAAACAAAAATAAATTATTAGTATACCAAAATATTACGATATCGATCACGAAACAACAATAGCACACGAAACGATACCAATTAGTACTCAGAAGGCTATTATTCTCTGGCTTATGTTGAGCATTTCGTTCCTCGTGCGAAGTATATATGGATGAATCTCATGACTCAATAATAATAATATAATTAATTAATAGAATATAATAATAATAATTAATATATATAATATCAGTTCGGACTTTATCTTTTTTCTATTCTAATTAAATTTTAAACAATTTACGATAAATAACGATTTTCATAGTTGACAATGTTCAGTGACTAAGAGTATATCAAAGTTAATAATGTAATTATCATTAAAGATAGACTCAATTAAATAAATCAAAACTCGAGTTTATATTCTAGCAAAATAATATATCAAAAAATATATGAGAACGACAGATAAGGATTGATAACAAAGATAAAGCCATAAAAAAATGTTGTAAAGAAAATCGCCATCACAATAATCTAAGACCGAAAAAATATCGCAGGTCTAAATAAAAGTAATTCTTAGGCTGTCGCCATTTCTCACTATTCAATAACTACGGTGAATGTATTATTTATTTATTATTAAATAGCACCTCTTCATCTCTAGAAATTACTCTCTTCAAACTGACAGAAGCAATTGCTAACCTTTTGTGTATACAAGCGGTGGTATAAATAAATTTTCTTCAAAAGTGTGAAAAAAATTATTATCACTATTAAATCAAGATTTGTTTTAAATAACTATTATTCATCAGAAAGAGAATGATGACGAGAGAGAGAGCGCAGAGAGGAAGACAGCAGATGAGCGATTGCTATGAGTATATGAGGTCTACAAAAATAGGCCTATCAAACCGGCAATAACGAAAAACGTAATTGCAATATGCAAGAATTGTATGACGAAGATACAATGAAAAAGAACCTAAAGAATGGGCAGTAATAAATTATATTCGGAATAATTTCTCTCACTCTAACAGTGCATGTAATTGCATCTAGATGAGAGATTTTCGAAATATATGTTAAAAATAGACACCCTTTCTAGATCTGATTATGAAAACTACGAAAGAGTATTGCAATATGAGAAAAGAAGAGAGACGAGAAGAGAGAAGTTAATCTGTACCATTCATAGGTTTTTCTCTATTTTCTTTCTTTTGGATCACACGTTGTATGAGATATTCAATACACAAAAGAAAACAGTGTAGTCGGACTCAAAAAACATATAATCAAATATCTAATCAGATATATATATTCGTACTAATAATATATATAGTAATTATATGAAGCATATCATTGTCAGTCATATTTTCAGAATATGTTTAAAAATGCACCCTTTCTTTCCTTATTGACTTAACGACAGTATTATGCAAAATTATATTAGCAAACAGAGTGATATAATAACATATATATATACATATACAAAATGGAGATAAGTTACAATATAAGAGGTGCTAAATAGACAACTAGAATTGCACAGAGAGCATGATACGTTCTTCTTCACAATTATATTGTTAATAAATATTAAATTTAAGCATTATACTACCATGAAGGAAAAAAATTTCCTTTCCTTATAAATAATCCACGCTATTTGCTAAATATTGCATACCAGAGCAGGTAGTTATTTGCCCAATCCAAATGAGTATAGATATATAGTAACTCTCACAGTGCAGATGTCTCATAAATCTAAGTAATCAGACAATTCAGCACTCACAGTAGACGCCATTCTCTGCATGCCTTCTCTCTTCTACAACTTACTTCGTCTCTCTACTCTCTTACTCTCTCTACTCATTCTCTCTTTCTACTCTCTTCTCTCTCTCTCTTCACTCATATCTTCACTGCTTATATGTCCCTAAACATGAGAATCTCGTAATAAATGTGCGGTATGATTCTCAATCTGGAAAGTCTTCATCTCACCTCAATAGACACAGACGTGCATTATGAATATTCTCAATCAAAACGAATAACAGGCTTCTCCTAATTCTTTTATCACAAGAATCATAAATCCCGCGCTACGTAATGTTCGTTACACACTTAGTAGCATTTATTTTATTTCATATTCACGTCGATAGAGTGATCATTAGTTGCCAATTTAATAATTAATAATAAGATCATCATTAGTAAATCAAAGGAAGAAATGGTCATATATAATTTAATAATAGAATTAATAATTAATAAATATATACTAAAATTTAAATAATTATATACTGAATAATCAATAATGTAATATATTAATTAATAGATAAATAATAATATAATATAACCAATAACATTAAATACATAATAATAATAATATAATATCTCATTAAATATATTAATAATTAATATAAATAATATAGAATAATTAATATTATAATAATAATAAAATAATAATAATAATAATTAGCAAATTAATTAAATTATTTAAATAATATTTATTAAAAACATAATTATTAAATAATATATAATAATAATATACAATAATGAATATCATAGTATTACTTGTTTAGAAAGTTCAGTACAGAAAGCAGTCTGTTAATTCATCACGAGAACATGATGATGAAGATTCATGACTAACAATGTCTGCACTGAACGGTTATCAGGTTCTTTTCAAGGCTAACACAAAATTATATATAAGAATTCACTAATTATCAATTCCTCATGACGATAGTAGCTAACGTAAGGAGCTCGGAAATATTAAGAAAAATGATATAAGTGTGAAAGATATAAAGATTTCTTGTTTTGATTACTCTATAATTTGTCAATAATTTCCAAAGTCTCACTTCATTCATCATTCTCTGCATGAAACACATAGTTCAAGGTCGTGAATTAGATGAGATTAGAGGAGAAGAAGATAGAAGAGAGGAAGTATGAGAGAGAAGACGAGAGAGAGATGTTGAGGAATATCTTTGAGCACACATAAGAGAGATGAGAAATGACGAACCGGAGAGAGAGAGAGTAGATAGGAGATATTTTTTGGTTTATAGAATAGTTCACTAAAAAATTATGAATAAATAAAATTCTCAATAAATTATCTATTTTTTAATCAATTAAATAAAACAATTAAATATTAATATAATATAAGGTAGTGGAGGAAAGTTTATATACTATATACTGAAGAAATATTATAATTAATGAATGAGGTGATATGGAAAGAATGTATGATAACTGACCATAAATCAATCACGCATTTATATTACTTATTTCACGAGATCATAGGATAGAGAAGTATAGTTATAATACACTGACAGATCCCTGAAGGTGATCGAGATATATGACGCCTCATACTGACCTACCTAGATACTTCAATTACGTATATCACTATCTCTATGAGTATACTACTGATAGTGCAATCAGTGATTTTGTACTTAAGATAGAGGTAGGCAGAGTTTAAGCATGCAACAGAATTGACTACTAAATAAATATCATTTAACAAATATAAGCAAATGTAAATAAAAATTACACAGGGGAATATGATGGTGACTCTAGTATATTGTAAATGTTTATGCATATAAAAAATAAAATAAGAAAGTATTTAATTAGTTAGTCTTATATTGATACAGATTTAATTGTTATATTACATGATAGAGAGTGAGTAGTGGAGAGTGATTTTTCGTTAAATTATAGGGGTAGTGTCTTCGACTAGAATCCCTATATGAATTATGTACAAGAGTTTGATCGAGTCTATACTTTTCATCCAAAACAAACATAAGATATAAATCATTCTACATTATATTTAATATTTAATATAATCAAATGATTTTTATCCAAGATATAAGCAAAAATACTAATATTATAAGGTGATTAGGTGTGTTTATGTCATTTAAGAATAGTGCAATATTAATAATAAAGAAAAATCGTGTCGCGATTAGTATACGGAGTAGAGTTAGATATATCTCAAATAGGTTTTATCACGGAATTAATCATATCGTCCCACGTTAGCAAATTCAGTTGTTCTTATTAATAAGATAATTTTCAATCACAAGGACTAATTAATGAAGCTAAACTTATATAATTATACGGTTACGATTGTTTTATACATATTAATATAAGTAACTATCTATATAATGAAGATATATATAAAGAAGGAATTTACTTAACATACTCATACTCACTACATATTAATACTCTACTTATTTAGATTATAATCAAATATTAAAATATAAAAGACGGCATCAACCGTGCTCTGATAATATGTGTACGAGAGATTCAGAAGGAGAGACATCGTTTAGGCGGGAATGAAAGAAATAATCTCTGCCGAATTTTATCACAAGAGTCTGTATCGAGTTGATCGAAAAGAATAAGTAGACTCGAGCATTAAAGCCGCTAGATTTAGCATACTAAAGGAGATAGTGTACTAGAGTCAGTGTTACGTAAATTATCCATATAAAGGACGAATATGCGAACAAGAATGTGAGTTTTGTGTGACGGATAACTTAATATCTTGACTAGCTGATAATACAGTATGAGTGTAAGGTGAGACGAGAAAATGTGTGTTCGAAGCGAGAGACATTTTTTAAGAGAAGTAAGACCAGGAGGAGAGCACACAGGAGAATAGCGAATGTTAAACTCTTATCAATTCGATGAACTAGGATAGAACCGCTCGGGAAGTCGAACGCTGTGTAGGAATAGAAATTATTACAACTAATTGCGCCGTTAAATGTTCCACACGGAAAGAGTGATAGCTAATACCATACTTGTGACTAATAACAGAAAGGGTTTAGTACTTCAGTTATTGTTTAAGAAGAGTCGAGAAGACAGATGGATTGCACCACGTTTTTTAACATACAATCGAAGCGCTTGAGAGAAAGTTGATGAGCACTAACTAGGTTCTCCTCAGAAGTAGTCAATGAAGAGAGAAAAAAAACAATTCAATCTGTACCGATATTACCGAAAGGAAACACGATGTGAGCGTATGACTTAACACTGTATAAAGTAACTCACATGATTCGCGATATCTCGAGTTTATATGGATTACTACTTATTGGCTGATAAGTAATACGTACATTAGCAAATTATACTAATGAAAAAGAGTTGTATGCTACGATGCAGAAGCAAATTGGTGAAAACACAGCTCTAGAGAACTAGCAGTTTAGGAAAAAGATACTGTGCTGACTAAGTCACAGCTACCCTCTCAGATCTTATTGTTTCGCTCCTATAGAATTGATAACGAAAATAAATAAAAAAACATGAACTCAAAATAAGGACAATCTCACAAAATCAAGCCAATTGTCTCCTTCAAATCAGAGGTCGTGTGAGAAGCGTGGCATTTCTCGAAGGTGCTCTTAAGTTTGTTCGATTGAGGGCGCTAAAGCCAACACATTTTCCGCGGGTGAGTTTGTTCTCGAGGTTATAGAGAAGAGTACTCTGCGAAGGCGCATTAAAAAGGAAATATTATAGTAGCGACTTGGATGGCACACTATGCTATCACTAATTTCACTCAAAGTTGATAGTGTGTGACACACGGCGAGTTCATGAATACTCAAGTTTGAAAAAATCGTTGTCTTTAGCATTGACGATGGCACGCATTTACAGTGTCTATGTTGAAGCTGTGATTCTACAACCACACTTACTATATTCCTGTTTTTTCGAGGCTCGTGCTACTATCTCAATTCTAGCGCAGTCGCACGACATTGAAAGGGAAACATACACTGTATGGATAGTTGTGATTGGTTGCTTTTTATGCTGGGGTCTGATGATCCATTGGTCTGTGTTTCGCGAAGTTGAGATCCGTGACGATAACACTGCAGTTGAGTGTCGCGGTGGTCGTTTCTGTTCTTGTGTGTAGCACAGCTGCACAGAAGAAAGAAAGCCGCGAGTCCCTTTTCCTAGACTGTAAGAAAAAGATCTGAAGACTTCGTCAAGGATTAAATTCACTACATAATTACAAACGAGGAGGTCATTCACCGCAATAGGATTCCATTAAGAATTAGATTAAATAATACTATTGTGTCCTCCTGCAGGAACGCCAAATCTGTCTAATGTTGCAAAACGAATGACAATTTGGATTCTGTAGTTTGGTTCAATATGTAGTTCCAACGTGATTTTCTCGTTTGAGAACTAAATATACATATCATATATTTCTGTTGTTATTCTTAAACTTTGTATTCTAAATAATCCAGCCTAATATAGGTATCTCTACTTACAGTTTCTCCTTATTACAAAAAGCAAACACCTAATATATCTCACCTCTCAAGTTTATCTCTCGTAACTTACACCTCTCAAATGCACGTCCAGGTACTAATAACCGTCAGTAAGTACTCTTAATTTCACATTCTTACCTAATAACCAAGTCTAATATTCTCACTCATATCCTTCCTCCACTGCTACATAATACCTACATATCATAATGTATCTATTAATCTCAACAGATTATTATGTATTATACCAATACATCTATCCTCTTCGCTTAACAGTCCTAGCTCTACAACCTCAAACTCTCTATTTTATTAACTGAGTATCTATATCCCAATTATCTTATCAATTATTAATCATTGTTCAATTTTTTATATATTAGATAAACTATATCTTAATATAATAATAATAATACAGTAATCATCACCCATCTCGTAATCTCCTCTTATAATAAACTATTCGAATCATATATTCTTACTTAGGTTAACCTATATACGAATGTGCTACTTTCTCGAAATCTATATAAATTGCGATGTATGCCTTTTGTTGTATATATTATACTAATATCTTTTCACCAGTTTATCTCTCAAATTCACTAATGTAAAGCCGAACGTAATGCCGCAAAAGTGAGCAGCACACTCTCCCGCCTAAAGATATAAACTCTCCTGGCTATTCGTGCCCCTGTATCTACCATACTATGCTTTACTCAATCTACATAAGTTAATTGGTGATCTCCACAATTGCCCTCACTTCTTTGAAGTATCGCATAGTATAATTATGCCTTTTACTGGTTATTTTAGTATATATTACGTTAGCTTTTAAATTTATGTAAACATTCACCCACATAGTCTGTTTAGTGCAAATTATTGGTATAATAAATTGATTTTATCCACATCCTCTTGAATAAAAAACCTTCACTTTTCTTCATCCTAGAGCACTATTAGTTGAATATAAATTTCAACCATGCTTATAATATCGTCCTTCATAACATCATATTTCTCCATCCTCATTATTATTAAATTCTGATGGGTCAATCCATCTTCTTACTCTCGAAGGGCCCATTTATACTATATTTTCATTTTCTCTTATAAAAGTGACTCTCTTCCAGTTTACTATCCTTTTTGTATAATTACCTGCTTCCTCTCACCTCTATTAGTCCTATTTACTTATCTTATTATATCTTAAATATGCTCTCCCATTTCCTCACTCACTTCACTCTAACCTCTAAGATAATTTTTATATATTTCTAAACATAATTTCATTTCATCTCCATCTCTTAAATATATTTATATATCTATGACTGATCACGGTCTTAATGTAGATCAATAGTCTCCTGATTCATCCATTGTATGCTCTGCTACTTTTTTCATTCTGGAGTCCCATAAAGTCTTCTGCTATATTCGGAAAGATAATTTCTTCCTTCCCTGCCTAACGTCAACGTGCTCCTCAAGCGTTCATCACGCACTCAATTTTTATAGATGACATCACCGTGCTGGGTAATAAGTGTTGAAGGTTAAAATTAAAGTAAATCGGAGTAAGGCAGTAGGTAGTGTATGTATTGTCGACTACTCGAATACATATCGTTTAATAGCGATATTTGGAAATCATCAATAGAGGGAGTAAAGGAGAGTTAGAGGAGATTGACGGGATAGAATCTATTGGATAATATCAGCAGGATGGTAATTTTGGGTGTATTATGGTATTGTTGAAGCGTATATAGTATGTGTGAAGCAGTTGATTAGCAAATGGTAGCTGTGTCTTCGCAGAAAAACTGAGAGAAGCGTAATATAAAATTCAAATGAAAATTATAGGTATTTTAAATAGGCAATAGATTGTATAGAATGTATAAGCATATAGTAATTTTTATAAAATATAACAAGATATAATAAATATATAGTAAATTATGTATATATAGTCAGGGATGAGTAATGATAGTAGTGAGTATATTATTATGTAGAGTATATAACACTCATAGGTAGGTTAACGATAGATCAAATAAAGTGAAGATATAATACCTTTGAGGAATTATTAAGCTATCATTTGCGATAAAACCTACAATGATATTTTAAAAGCAAATTACAAGTAGGATTGAACCCATCAAATCGTTGGTATTAACTAATGAAAGGACTTATTATCGTTTGTATTGAACAATGGATCCAATATATTCTTGTAAAGATATTAATATATTAATTAATGATATATAACAAGATAGTGATTGAAGGGCTAAAATATACGATATGAGGATTGTGACCCAATATTAGATTAGTTATGGTCAGAACATAGGTAAATTAACAGTGATGAGAGATGTAATTAGAATTCATAGAAAGCGTGAAGTATGTAATTTATAGTTGAGGATTAGGATAGATTTGTGATAAAAGTAACTACGAGTAAGTAACTATGAAGTGAGACGATGTTGCCTGTTATAGCGTCACATAAGTGTATTTTTTCGTTATCAATCATTGATCTAAAGAAGATTCAGCATTGATATTCTACTATAAGGTGAGGAACTTAGAGAGAGTATGAGGAAGAGGAGTTGCTTATTAAGGAAGGTGGAGGTTGAGTACTAGGAGTGGATGTGAGTGCGATGAGAGGAAGAATATACGTCGTGAAAGCAGATGGAGATACACAGTGGAGGATTCATTTAAGAAGACACGGATGCCTTACTCAATTGAGTAATGAGCTGATTGTAGCTCAGGATAGGGATCTGTGATCGATAGAATACACAATGTGAAAAACTAAAAATTGTTATGTATTTTATGAGATGAATCAAAATTATGGAATTTATTTTCCGAGTAGATATCCTTTAAATGGTAGTTGATTTGAGCTATATTTCTGCTTCTCATACCCTCTCTGCTAGATACTCTTCTCCTGCTTAACCGCTCTATCTCTTTTCTCATCTCTCTCTCTCTCTCTACTCTCTACTAATATATTACTCTCTCTCGTATCTCATATTCAGACCTCCAGATCATGTTCAGCAGAATATTTTTATTCAACATTTTTCATTTAATATTTTGTCTGTATGAGAATATATCTAAAATTCTTATTTATTCTATTATTAATATATAATAATTAATTTTTTAAACCGAGTTTATTTTTTCAATGAATTTACTTTTATCCATAATTCTCTAAGACTCTAATGCATCTCTCCTGTAATTTTTAGAGTATATATATATATATATATATTATATATATATATATGTAATATATATAATATATAAATATTATTTACTATAATAATATATATATATATATATATATCATTAATTATATTTATATATAATCCTATAATATATAATATTAATATATTATATATATATAGTATTATTATATATATATATCATATATAATTAATTATATACTAATATTGATATATAAGCGAAACTAAATTACACTGTTACGTTTTTGAAAACCTGAAAAGTAACAAATCTACATAAGTTTTTGAATCGATATATTTACGGTGAGATGATTTATATGGTATAAGAATTTAGATAAACATAACTCATGTTAATTGGATGAAATATAATCAAGACGTACATATAGTATCTTATTGTAAGTGTGTATAATATATTTAGTAGGAAATTGGCATGTTAAAGATAGAGCTGTTGAAGTTAAAGCTTAATTGAATACTGAAAAGATTTCTCATAGAGTATTGTGAAGAGGTAGTTCTAGTCAGAAGATGACAGAGTTAATATGCATCATCTATTAATTCTCTATTTCAGTCATGCGTAAGAGGAAGTGGATGAGAGAATAAAGACAAACTTGCTTGATTTGTGTATATAGTGAGTGATTATAAAGATTATCTTAGATGTGTCTCGTTTCTTTGTACTAAATTGCACGCATGATGATGAGGACTTTATAGCCTTTGCCCATTGAAGATAGTAGTAGCATATTATATTATATTTATATATATATATATATATATATATATGTTAATATATTATACTGATATATATATTATATATATATAATATTAGTATATATATATGTTGAGTATGTGTATATGTATAAATAGTGAGGGGTTTAGGAATGGATTATCGGATCATTTGTTATTTTATGTAAAATAAGTAGTGGGGTTGGATGGAGAGGAAGGTTACGGAAGGAAGTAGGTTAAATTAAGAGTGGAAGTTAAGTGAGCAGGACAATAGGATAAGTATGTAAGAGCGCTCGCTAGTAACGGTTGAATGTGAAAAGTTGATACTGAAACAATCTGGGGGCAAATGAAGGAAGCAATTGTTAGTAGTGCAAAGGAAGTGTGTGGATGTGTAAAGTAGGAAGATACATGTAACAGCGAATGGTGGAATGAAAGAGGTGATGAAAGTGTTAAGGTAAAGAAGCGTGGTTGAATGTACTAAAGGCAAATGTTGAAGTTTCAAAAGAAAGATGTGTATTATATAGAAGGAAAAAAGAAATACTAAAAGGTGATACGTAGGAGAAACAATTCTTTTTTCTTTTATGGGGGTTGGATGGGGGGAGGACTCTAATTGTATTTAAGATTAAATATATTTAAATAACAGTTGCAGTAACAGTTTTTTTTATTAAAGAGAGAGAGAAGGAGTGAGAAAGAGAAAGAACTAGATGGGGAAATGAACAAAGAGAGAGTTAGATGATGACGGTGTTAGTGAATGTTATTTGGTTTTTGGTGCAGAAGAATAGGTATTTTGGGAGGTTATTAGTAAGGAGAGTATGGGTGGTGAGAAAGGGTGAAGAAGTGTTAAATCTTGGAAGGGATATAGTATGCAAATACTAGTGATTGATCACAGAGGCGAGGCGAGATGGTTGATGATATGGATTTGGAAGGTTGTGTAGAATAAGGCGTTTAGAGGGTATAGTTTCAAGGATTGGAGGAGAGCGGTATAGTACCCATATAAGTGGTAAGGAGAAAGGAAATGGATACGAAATTATAGGGGAATAAGTTTATGAGTGTTGTAGGGAAGATATTGGTATTTTGGTCGAAGAGTGCGTCGAGTGACTGAGGGACGATTGGTGAAGACAAGGGCGTTTAGGAGTGGTAAAGGGTGGGATCACATTCTTTACATTGAACAAATGATTGGAAAATGAGGAGAGAAGAATAAATTATATTTAGGTTATGGATTTGCAACAAGCGTATGATAAGAGTTAATAGGAAGCTTTATGGCAGGTTAGTGATATTTGGTGTTGGTGGTGGGCTTCTGAATGGAATCAAAGTATGTTGACATAGTGAAGCATGTGTAGAATAAATGGTGTCAATGGTGATGGTTTAGGATTAATAGCGGAGTGGACAGGGTTGTGTTATGTTCCTTGGTTATTAATTTGTATATGGATGGGGTTATGAAAGAATTCGAGGTGGGATGGCAGGAAATGGTGTTAGAATGATGGAGAATGGAGATGAGTGGAGTGGAGGATGCCCTACCTATTATATGCGGATGATTTGGTTCTGTGTGGCGAATTTGAAGAGAGTTTGAGAGGATTGGTAGAGGATTTGCAGGGTATGAAAAGGAGGGTTTGAAAAGTAACGTAGATAGGTAAGTTATGGTGTGATGAGACAGTCCTCAGTGTGAAGTTAATGTTAGATGAGCAGCTGTAGCAAGTGTCTGAGTTAAATATTTAGGGTATGTTTGGATGAGAGGAACGGATGATGCAGAGCTGTAGTAGAAAAGTTGTGAATGGCAGAGGTTTCTGATGCAATTAATCGTGTGATGTAAGGGACTAAGTTGAGTGCGCTAGAGTCTTAGCATGAGGGTAATGTTGTTGCCTGTGTTAATGAGGATGAGACTATGTTGAATAGAAAAGATCTAAAGTTCTGTGTTCAGATGGACAATCTGAGGGATGTGTTAGGAGGTGGAAGAATAATAAAATGAAGAATGAACGTATTAGAGAGTTGTTGTTGTGGAAGAAAGGGGTAAATGAGAGAAATAATGAAAGTTATGTTGAAAGGGTTTGGTCACGTGGAAAGGATGGATGATAGTCGGTATGGTTAAGCGGAGTATAGTGGAGAGTGTGTTGGAAACCGGCCGGCTGGGAGACCGAAGAGGAAAGTGGATTGAGTCGGTGAGTTTGCAGAGGCGAGATAAAGGTGCATGATAGGAGAGAATGGCGGGGTTTATGTATGGGCATGATTGTGGCCCACCTGGGCAAGGATGAACCCTTACAATTGACATTTACCATAGTGAGGGTCCGTCGCTGGTCCGTGAAGCTCTAGGGTGAATTTTTGGTCTGTGACGAGCTTTCACTTATTAATACAGAGGGGCGGAAAGGCTGGGCTTTCTTTTCGACATTGTATACTCTCTTACTGTTTTCTTTTCCGTGCTGTAGCGTCCTTATCCCATCTTGGGAAATAAGGTTAGCAGGAAGAAAGAAGAAGACTATATATATATAATATATTCTATATATTTATATATATATATATTATAGTATATGAATATATATATATATTGTTTATATATATTATAGAAATAATATTTTATATATAGTAATATAGTAGTAGTTATTTATATATAAAAACAATCAATTAAAAACCATTTAAAAAATTTAATAATTGAAAATTAACCTTGTAAACAATTGTTTAACATTAATTTGATCTTTAATTTTCCTGAGACTCTCTCACGCATCTTAGTCATTAATAATACTACTAACGAGAGGCTATGGGTGTATTCCAATTCCATGTGATATGTGCAGTGAGTCATATTTTGGAGAAACGTTGAAGTCCTTGAAAGTCAGAATCGATGTATTATTATTGTTTTTATTTCGTCAAAGATAATAATACACTCTTAACGGCAGGATGAAGGCAAGAAATTATTTTAATTTTACCGAGGTTTTTTTAATTTTGAGTCTACATGCGAGTAATGACATTTAGGAAAGTGAACTCTTTATATTGGATAAATAAATTTAATAGAAGAATGTGACCACATTTGTAATCTTATAGCTGTACCTTGTTTACACTGCTTTTAGAATAGTAATTATAAAATGTTTAAAATCGTTTTTAGAAATTACTTTTAGTTCCTGAGGAGGGACGAGTTATTTTAGGTCGAAAGTAACTATCATTTGTTTGATCATAATTTTTCTCATTCATTAAGTTTTTTTAAAGTGGTTTATTAATATGTTTTATGTAACCTATAGAGTCTGAGTTGTTAAGAAGAGGGCTCTCTAGTTTTGCTTACGATATTATATATATATATTATTTATATTATTATATATATCATAGTATATCATATAATATATATGATTATATATATATATATAATATATATATATAGTTATTATATATATATATATATTATTATATATATAGTTCATATATATATATATAATCAGTGGCGGCTCGTGGTCAAATTCTTGAGTAGGCAATCAATATATATTATATATAGTAATATATATATAGTATATATAGATATATATTATATATTTATATATATATATATATATATTATGTATAAACTACTTGATTTAAGTCCTGAAATTGACAAAAGAAAAATTTAGTAAATTTTTAATGAACTTAAATCGAATACGATTCATATATTCCCGTATTAAACTAAGAGTTCAATTTTATTAAAAGCCCACAAAATCAGTAATAAATTAATATTTAGAAATAATATGAGAGAGCTTATCTATATAATTAACTCGAAACTCCACACGAAAACATTTCACTAATACTGAAATAACAATACTGTCTGAAGAGGCAATTAGCTACTTAGCTAGGGAAGGAGTCTACTGACTCAAGCGAGTATGGATAACTCTCGTTGGGAGAATGGTCAATGATATATGAAATTATGAAATTAAATAGAGTCCGTCTCTTTAACCAAGTTTTATAAAAATTAAATAATTAGTTAATTATTAGTTTAATTTTATATATTTTTTTATTTCTTGCTATGTAATTTAAATTGGGGTTCTTAAAAAATTGACTGCTACTTGAGTCGGTCGGCAAATAATGGAGTCGCCAACAATGAAAGGAACTTTTTTCTTTTTGACTTATACCAATAAGGAGTATGGACACATCCGCTATAGTATAAAAAAGAGGAATCGAGTAAGAAGTTCGTCGGCGGGAGCTTAGTCAGTAAGCCTTTCGAACGAAATCAACAACACCACACACACACACACACCACACACACACACACACACAAACAACACACATATACTATATATTATATATACTTATATATATATATAGTCTATATAATTTATATTTATTATATATTATTATAATATATATACTATACTGATTTTATATATTTTGGGTTTCAGCAGCAAGTAGGCTTGCTACTTTCTGCTACCCAAAAAGCCGCCTCAATGATATATAATATAATATATATATTATATTATAATAATATATATATATATATTATATAGTAATTATTATATATATATTTATATATTATATATATATATAGTATAATTTATATATAATATAGATAGGATAGTAATTATATATATATATATATATATATATAATTATTATATATATATATATATATTAATTATATATATGAGATATTATATATTATATATATATATTCGATACTATGATGAGGACAGGAGAGGAAGAGAGAGAGAGAGAGAGAGAGAGAGAGAGAAGAGAAAGAGAGAGAGATGAGAGAAGGAGGAGAGAGAGATGAGGAGAGAGAGAGAGATAGAATACATCTAAAAGGTATTAATTGATAATAATTAAATATAAAAAAATAACAATAAAATATAAATTAAAATATAAACAACCATTAATGTAATTAAAAAAATAATTGTAAAAGAAATGATATAAAGCTTTGTGTCTCTCTTTAACTCCTTTAATTTACCTAATATGATAAAATACCTATTAGGAAAATATTCTTTATTATATATTATTATATAGTATTATATAATATTATTATATAATATATTAAGTTATCATAATTATTTATCTTTTTGAGTCTCCAAAATCTCATCTCTCGCACGTACACGCTGATTGGAATTCATTCAAGATTATTCGATTTTATTATTCATTAACGTAGTCATTATTAATAAATGATATTATTGTATTATTATGATTACTTTTATTGATTATTATTATATATTTACGTCCTTCTTAAAGAATTTTTGCTCATGACACAGTGTGAACGCACGAGCATAAAGTCACGCTTTGCATTTCTAAAATAACATAATGTTTGTTGTCCGCTGTGTTAATCTCAGAGAGTAGATGCGCGGTAAGCGACTACACGAAACTAGGAGCCTGAAATGCTGGGGGCTTACGGGGGCCCTGGGGCTGGGGCTGGGGCTTGGAGGCTTGTAGCTTTTAGCTTGTTAGCTGGAAGCCTGGAGTGCCGAGCTTGAGCTTTGGAAGCCTGGGAAAGCATAGTACCCACCCTTGAGTAGGCGACGTTTAACCAAACACAAGTTAGTTCTGTGACACTGTGAGCAGCTCTTGCATATAAACTTCGTAAACACCAAAAATATAAATTTATTAACAATTTTTGTTACAGAAAAGTTGAAAACTCAAAATAATAAAATATGAACTTTTTTTATTATATTATATATCTTTTGCGTAGAGGAGGTTGGACGGAGTCGGAGCAAGGAATTTGCAAATAATGAAAGGTCGGAGCCGGAGCCGGAGGCTTGGATCCAAAATAAATTTGAATTATGCATCCACACGCAAATCAAATTTGAAGCCGTTAAGCAAATCTTTCGTCACCGCACACGTCCGCAATCAAAAAATTTAAGCTTCACACACACGCACAGCGCACACGCCACACCAACCCCACACTCCCCATCACTCACACACACAAAAACATAGTATTTTGTTATTTCAAAATTTCATAGCAGTATATTAAATTATAGTTCTTAGGGTTTATAACCAACATATATTAGCTAATATAAGCACTTATAGTACAAAGCTGGTTGTCATATAGGCGTATTATATATTATATTTATTAATCAATTATATTATATTTTTATACAATTTATTGGTAATATTTGGACCTTAAAAGTTTAAACTCGGATCATCTATAATACGTAGAATTTATGATTTGTTTTAAAACTAAACAAACTAAGCTATTATATTTAGAGCGATATGAGAGCAAAATAATGGTGTGGATAAGGGGCAATTCCCCTTAACTCTTTTTTCTATATATTGTTTTTACAATTATATTATAATAATACATAGTACATACTACTACAATATATTTAATATTATTTTTACTATATTTATAATATTATTATATCTCACCTAATAATATATATATATATATATATATATACTATATATATATATATATTTATATATATAGTATAGATATACAATTAAACTACGGTATTTGCTAACTTAAAAAGAGAATAAAAAATATTCATAGCTATTAAAGATACTAGTTATGTTGATTCATCAAATTTTAAATGGGATATAATATATAGAATATTTCAGTACTATCATACTAAATTTGACTATATACGCATATTATATATATATATATATATATATATATATATATATATATATATATATATATATATAGATATAGCGAGGTACACTCGAATATTTAAACCTAGTACCTCAAAATATATATAGGTCAAAAAGAGTTATTTTAATATACAAAAGTATTTTTTAAACAAATTAAATTAAATAAGATAATATTCTATATAACATGAGAGTTGTTTTTTTAATTCTTCTTAGAAAATAAAAATGCAAATTTATGTTATGAGGGTCGCTATTTTCGGGATACCTTGTAAATAATATTAAAAGGTCATCATGGCTAGAAACTTTAATACTTGGGTTATTTTCTTAAGAGAAATTTGAAATAATAAAAAGAGTCTTTCATATGAAATCTTTTTAATTGTGGAAAGACTTTTAAGCTTAATCCACTTTAAGATTTAATAGTTGTCAGTCCTACGAAAGAAAGTCCTTTAGGCAGAGAATTATGGACATTGTTGGGTCATGATTTGTGACGAAATAGAACGTATTTTTTCTTCGGAGGGTTGTAGATGGTAATATTTAATTCTGAAATAAAATGTCATGATGGAAGAGAGAGAGAAGAAGAGAAGAGAGAGGAGAGAAGAGAGAGAGTGAGAGAAGAGAAGAGAAGAGAGAGAGAAGAGAGAGAGAGAGAGAGAGAGAGAGAGAAAGAAGAGAGAGAAGACAAAAGACGGGAGACAGAAGGAGAGATAGAGAGAGAAGACCAGAGAGAGAGAGGAGAGAGAGGAGAGAGAGAAGAGAGAGAGAGAGAAAGAGAAGAGAGAGAGGACGAAGAAGACTCGAAGAGAGACTACCACTTCATTGAGAGAGAGAGACCAGAAGAGAGAGAGAGAGCGAGAAGAGAGAAGGAGGAGAGGAGAGTGAGAGAGAGAGAGAATCGGTAAAGAGAGAGAGAAGAGAGAATGTTATTGTACGATAATGATATGAATTTTTTTGTGGGTTTTTTTACCTAATATGGTAAGTGATTATTGTAGTTGTGTATTTTATGAAAAAATATACAACTACTTTTTTAAAAGCGTTCAGTGGATTCGTACATTTCTTAAAATTTGCCTTTTTCTGAAATTGAAGTTGGTTTTCATGAAAATTTCCTTAATAAAATAAAAGAAATCTAAAATATCTCTTTACACAACCATTTTACTTTTCTGTTTTTTTTCCTATTTCATCATTTACTTGCTTTTCTTTTTCTTTATATACATTTATCCTCGAAATCAAAAGTTTTCCTTAAAAATATGGTCTATTTATTTATGCACCAAAATACGTTCAGACTAGAAATTAACAATATATAGTATGAAATAATAATCATTATTCTATTTATAAATCATATTGACAAGTAATTTGAATGAATAGTGTTCTTATTTAACCTTTATATTACATATAAATATTTTAGAAATTTCATTTTTTGAAAATGCTTATTAAATTTATTATATTAATCTCTAAGTCCTTATTTTCTATCACCTTGATCAGCCTAATTTATTTTCCTAGTGAAATTTTCTGTACACTTCATTCTCCTTTTTTTTTTTTTTTTTTCTTTCTTTCTTTTGATTTTTTTTCATTTGTAAAGTTTTTATTAATTTTTCGAAAATTTAATAAATTAATCTCTAAATTGATTTTCCACACAAAATATTTCAGGCTTCCTCTCTTCTACTCTCTCTCTTCTCATCCTTCTTTTCTCACTCCTCTCTTAATACTAAACAATCAAATGCTGAATTTTTTTCTTTTTTTTTGAAAAAGTACCAAAGTCCAAATCGTTGGGTTCTACTCATAATACTCTCATTCTCATATCTCATAATCTAATGAATAATATAATCACCCCAATGTTTTTTTTATCTATCTTTATTTATTTTTATATAAAAGCAAATGCTATACAAAATGTTAAGCAACTCAATAATACTCCATTATAATATATAAATACTCATATAAAAAATGAATCATAAGCACGCTTATTCATTCATTTTCTTCTTCAATCTGAATATACATAATAATACTAATATATATAATAATAATATCTATCTTCTCCAATTCAAATAATATCATCAATTCTCACTCTCTCTCTCATCTATCATAATAAATATCATATAAAAATATTCTCTGCATCAATGTCTCACATTATAAACCTCCTCTTAATTCTTAATATAATCTCATAATTCAAGTGTTCTTCTTTAGTCTAACTCACTATAATTTAATTTATGCTAATTAATTTTATTTTAAGAAACGATGACCATAAGAATCACTTATAATATATTTGTTTACATTTTAGAAAGACACAAATAACACTAATACTACTACATAATAATATTCATACATAGGAATATATAGATCTCAATATAATACCTGTATATTATTTGATTATAATAGATTCTCAGAACCAATATAACCGATATACTTCAAGTATCATCTGAATTGAACATAATTGATCTGTCTACAATGATAATCTTCGGTTAATCTTGCTAATCTCTCCTCTTGGTCTCAAGTTTTCACAACAGTTGATGCCGTGTCACGGTACAGAATCTCCTCTCGATATGGTAAATTTGCTCCAATGTGTTCGGTTCATGATTAGCAATCTGATCAATGTTAATGATTATAATGGATGATAGTGTCCCATTAAGTTTTTATGATGCTCCGTCAATTATATAATAATTCAATCTCAATATATAATGACGATCAAATTAATAATAATAATATACTAGGCCTTATGAATCTCAATCAATTATACAAGGGTTCAGATTATTTAGATAATCGCTCAGTTCGAGAGTACCTAATATGTATCAATAAGTTTCATATCGCTGCGTCATTATTAATTTATAATAATTTCAATACATTTAATTTGTGTTTATTTTTTATGGCATTTATATATATTATCATATTACGAGTCGTTCATTGCTGACAGAATCTCTCGCTAATTTAAGATCGATGAGATAATAATAACGTAAGATTCGAATAGATCGCATTTCTGATTTGCATTAGATAATGTAACTCAATTAAATATAGGGATATGATATATTGGTTAGTTACTTCGCAGTTATCCATTACTACTGTGCTTAGTATTAATGAAGTTTCTTTTTCCTCTGATCTTTCTTCAAATTATTCTATTAATTGTTTTTCTCAATAAAATTTTCTTTCAGTTATATTCGTTATGTGTCTTCATTATTCTTCACCAGCTAGATATCTGATTAGTTCTCTTACATTATTAATTATATTATGATTAGTTATTGTATGTATTTATCGAATACTCTTTATTTATATATCATTATGTAAGTTATTAGTTTGTTCATTGGATTATTATTTATTAATGTATATCTTACATTCAAATTGAATTAAAGAACAAAAAGATAGATCGATGGATATATATATGAAATAATAATTAAGTACATAAGATAATTAATTAAAGCAGTCGATATAATGTTTCATATTTGCTGTCTACCAGCATTATGTCAAAATGTCTTCGGAGATTACATGCCGATGTGCATATTATATTACATCGTCCGCAGTCGTGTCAGGTATAAAATTGTTATATTGTTCCTCGTGAAATGTGAATTCGTGTACTGTTCTCCGGAACTGTATCCATTAAACTTCTCTTCTATTAGTTCTAGATATTAATAATATAATCCAAGGCGAATATCTATATAATCAATAAACGTCGGCCCAAAGAATGGCTTTCATCAGTAATAGATTCTCTCATTCCTCCATCAGATAGCTATTTCTACGCGATCTCAGCTATCATTTCTACTGTCATTTTATACTCCAGCAATATTTAGTCACAGCACATTTTGCTCTACATTCCATCGATAATAAATCTAATAATCAATAGGTGAATAATCTCTCATACCAGATAATTCAATTACATCAAATAATAATCTCAATAACCCGTCTCTTCCCGGATGAGTGAATAATAAGTAATAGATCAATAATATGAAATTTAATGCAGTGTAATATATAATAAATACATAATAATAATAATTAATACATAATAATTATTAATATATTAATAATAATTATACATATACTCTCTTCTATTTATTATATTATATTTAATCTTACTTATTATTAATATTATATATTATATTGTTCAGATCTGAGAGTTGATGGTTGTATTATTGATTGCATTTGACTCATTGTATCTTATAAATATGATTATTCTTATTCTCGTAATTTATTACTCATTGTATATTATTTATGATTGATTATCATATTCTCTTACTTTCATTCATACATTTCGATTCATTAATCCATCAGCGTTCCACATTCTGTTAAGAAACATTTGTAATCATCTCCGT
>JABUQX010013874.1:0-40000 GCA_015478945.1 Trachelipus rathkii
GATATATCATGTTAGAAGTGCTAGAAAAGGGGGTTGGGTATTAACTTCATACAAGGAAGCATTTAGCCCTTCATCACACACTAATCGATTCCCGCACCTTATAACATAGGGGTAGACACTAATATAGTATTCTCACAATATAGGTCGGCACGCAAGTTGTGAAGCTTGAAACAGGTGCACTTATGTTTCTAACCTGTGCCACAGGTTAAACGTAAAGTTGTTTTTCCTTTAGTTCCCAGAATTTTTCTTTTTGATGGATCATAATTAAAAGCGGTTTCATCTAAATTCCAAATGCATTCCGGTCGGTTTGCAATGCCTAGATTTTCAATTACCTTTCCCAGCTGTTCATAATAATCATATATTACAAATGGATCTGATGTAATCTTTTTCCTTGCTACATTTATCTTCGCTCCTTTTTTAAGGTTAATATAGTTACGTTTCATAAATCCTTGAGCCCAGTCATATCCAGGGTGTCCATCTTTAAATCTATTGGGTATATTGTTTGCTTTTACATAACTTTCAACAATGGAAAGAAATTCATCAAGGGTGGGTGAGAGACCCATTTCTTCCATTGTCTTTATAGTTTCAGCAAGTTCTTTTTCGAATTCTGTACTAAAATACATATTTTTTCCTTTTTTTCTTGGGACAATAATTTGGCCTTGACTGTTTGCTCTTTTTATCATTCAGTGCAGTGTCCCATAAGAGACGTGGTACTGTTTAGCTGCTTTTCTTATTGAAAGTTTTCCTTCTTTTACTTCATTAACTGCCATTATGGCATCATCTCCTCAATATTTTTTCACTTTTGGGATATACGTTCTTGGCATAGTTACTTATTTTAAATCAATTTCAAATGTCTGAAAATATGCAAAAAGAATATATATATATATATATATATATATATATATATATATATATATATATATAGCGTCGGGCGGGGTGACCGGGCCGCCTCTTTAGGGAGGGGGTGATTCGGTCCACTCTAAATAAAATAAAAATAATTAAAAAAAAAAAATTTTTTCAGTTTTTTTTTAGCCACGCGGTAGTACTACAAGTTTTATTAGATCATCTTTAATCCTAGAAAGTTTTTATATTTTAAAAATGTTAGAAATTAGGGTACAAAATTTCCTTCAATAGAACTTCACTTTTGAAAAATGTGAGTTTTTTTAACTTCGTTATAAAATGAAAAATTGTGGATCGATTTTAATTATTTTTTCAGTGGATACACTCGAGTATGTTAGTTTTTAAACTGGTAAGAATTTTGATCCAAGCAGTATTAGTGGCAAAAAACGGGGGCCTAACTTGGTCCGATTCACCCCAACTAAAAATTGATGGAGGGGTGGCTCGAACCACCATTGTTTTTATGTAGCCGATTATTATTGACATTTTTATTACGTATACTAATTTAAATGTAATAAAAGTTACTTATATTAAGTGAAAATTTTAAAAATGAAATTCTCCTTAATAAAAAAGAGTTAAAAGTGTCAAAATTTTTGGGCGGAGGGGTGAATCGGACCACCTTTATTTATATTAGTATTATTTTTATTTATCATTATTAATATTTTTATTACTTATTACTTAATTCTTAATATGATAAATAATTATTATATTAAGTAAAAATTAAAATATAAAATTGAAATTATAAGTAAAAGACGAATTTAAACAGATGGTCCGAGTCACCTCTACGGTGGTCCGCTTCACCCCTCCACGGTCAGGCTGACTCAGTGTTATTCAAACTTTAATAAAACTTTTATTATTAGAATTACATTATTATTTTTTTGTGTGCTTATGTCCGACTATAGGCCGTGATTTACAAAAAAAAAAAATTTCAAAAGTGCATTAGGGGAAGAGTGGACCGAATCACCCCTCTAAAAAAGGCGGGCCCAGTCACCCCGCCAGACGCTATATATATATATATATATATATATATATATATATATATATATATATATATATATATATATATATATATATAAAGAAAGTATATATATATATATATATATATATATATATATATATTTTTAATATATATATATATATATATATATATATATATATATATATATATATATATATATATATATATATATATATATATATATATATATATATATATATATATATATATATATATATATATATATATATATATATATATATATATATATATATATATTATTTATGATTGAAACAAGTGAGTAATATCCACATGGGTAAAAATGAACCAATATGGGGTAAAATTGTATCAGGATTTGGGGGAAAATTGGATTACTATTTGGGGTACATTTGAATCAAATTTTGATCCAAATTTTCCCCATTTCTCGGGTACATTTGGATCACCTTCCCCCAACTTTGAGGGATACTTTCAAACTCAGCAACACTATTGGCTATTACTATACCCCCCAATGATCCAAATTTGCCCCTACTTTGGTTTGAACCAATATTTGGATCATGAAATTAGATCATTTTTTCTCTGAATGCGGTTTCATTTTTTGGGCATAGTGTAAAAAATTTCTACCTATTTTGACCCTTTATTCCAAATGAAGGCCAAATACCATATTGACATATAGTTTAAGGTTAGGGCTACCTGCACAAACAAAAATATTTTTAAAATTTTCAGTCCTTCATATTAAAATAGGCTGATCCAAATTTACCTTGAATCGACTGTGACCCAAATATACCCCACCGCACTATATATATATATATAATATATATATATATATATATAAATATATATATATATATATATATAAATAAATATTTATACATATATATATATATATATATATATCTAATTGAACAAAATATAAATATAAATGTGTGTGTGTATATGTATGTATGAGTATATTTAATAATAAATAGCGGCCGGGATGGGTGATCGTGGATCACTTTAGGTATAACTTCATCTCCTGACTTTCCCCTAATGCACTTTTGGAATTTTTTTCTGAAAATCAAGGCCCTATAATATCATAAGCACACAAAAATAATAATGTAATTCTAATAATAATAATAGTTTTATTAAAGTTTAAATAAAGTCATTCAGACTCACCTGAGGTGAATCGGCCTCCATTGAGGGTTGAATTGGCCACCTGTTAAAATTCCTCTTTTATGTATAAATTCACTTATATTTTAATGGTTTAATTGTAGTAATTGTTTATTATAGAAACTTTGGTCATGGTTTGAATTAAAAATGTCAATGATACATAAAGAATAAAAATGTGGTGGCCCAATTCACCCTTCTCGTGGGACAAATTTTGACACTTTGAATTCATATTTCATATAAATTTCATTTTTTATTTTAATTTTTACTTAATATAAGTAACTATATTAAAATTAGCTATATATAATAAAATGTCAATAATAATGCATAAAATAAGAAAATACGTAGGTCCGATTCACCCCTCATCAATTTTTATGGCGGGGTGAATCGGGCCAAGTTAGGCCCTGTGATTTAGCCACTAGTACTGTTTGGAACAAAAATTTACTTTGCCAGTTTAAAGCTAACATTCTTGACTGTTACACTGAAAAATAATTAAAATTCATTCACATTTTTCATTTTATAACAAAGTTAAAACTCACATTTTTAAAAGTGAAATTCTATTGAAGGCCATTTTATACCGTAATTTTATTATATTTTTTAAAATATAAAAACACTCTAGAATTAAAGATAATCTAAATAAAACTTGTAGTACTACCGCGTGGCTATTGAATGAGCAAAAAAAAATTTTTTATTTTTTTTATTTTATTTGGAGTGGACCAATCCACCCCTCTAAAAAAGGTGGGCCTGGTCACCCTACTCGACGCTAGATGATGATGGTAATGTTAGTGATAATAAAGGGGGGGATAAAAATGTATGGGATTGTGCATAATATAAATTAATAGAAGTACCAGCATATGATCTTGGTAATTGAATTGCTGGATAAACTAAGGAAAAAAAAATCTGTATAGAAACAGACGATGAGTTCACTTTAGAGAGCTTTGTGTATATTATTCAAACATTCTTTTCCATAAAAAATATAAGAATATAGCCTATAGTGCTATAGTAAGAGAAAATATTATTAGTTATAATAAATACCGGTAAGTTAGAAGCCAAGTTTAGTTGTAAACAATATTTTATATAGCATTGGCTAATATTTAAGTTAATTTGTGTTTAGTTATCAACTTGGGTTAAACTTGGAAAACTTAATTATTTTTAAGTTTTATTATTTGAAGTTGATTTACATTTAGCAGATAATTATTTAAATGAGTTAAAGTTTATTTGTGTTTAGTTATCAACTTAGGTAGAATTTGAATCATATTAAAATATTAAAATTACCCAGCTTCGACTATTTTGAAATAGGTTAGAACCATTAAATCATTTTAAGCTTAACTTTGTTTGACTTTGGTGAATAGATTTTTAAATGAATTTGATAATTTAATGTTTGATTTATGTTTAATTATCAATTTATGATGAACTTGAAAACTTAGTTATTTTTGGATAGGTTAAATTATTTGAAGTTTGACTTTATTTGGATTTGATTTTGAATTAGCTTTGACTTAAGTTTGACTTTATTTAAATTTTATTTGACTTTGATTAAAGTTGGAAGATAATTTTTGGATAGGTTTAATTCATTTGAAGTTTGACTTTATTTGGATTTGGTTCTGTATTGACTTTAACTTAAATTTAACTTTAAGTTTAACTTTATTTAATATTTGATTTGACTTTAGTTTAGATTTGGAAAGAATATATATTTTGAATATGTTTATATCAATATTTGAAATTTGACTTAACTTTAGATTTTTTGGTTTTTAATTTAATTTTAACTTAAGTTTAACTTATGCTTGGATTTGAAAAATATTTATCGAAGTTTTTTTTGAATTATTTTAGTTTAATTTAACTTTGACAACTTTAATTTGATCATTTTGAAATTACCTTCGATGTTTTATTTATATCAACTTGGGGTGAATCCAGAATAGTATTTTCTTGTATTGAATTATTACTAAATGAAGTAAATTTTTTACAGAGTTGTCACTTAGGCCAGAGCTGGAAACTTGTGTGTTACTATTGGAGCTTGAGTGAAATGATTTTGAGCTCAACTTGTTGAGATTAGGAAATCAGTTTTCTTGTGTTGATATTTGACTTTGATATTTTTTTATTTTTCATCACGTTGTTATCAACTATGTTTCCGTGAGGAACTTCGTTTACTTTGAAATTTAAATGAAAGAATTTTTTAATTGTCATACAAGAGATCTCCATTCTTACACTATTGACCTTAAAACTTAATTTTTGTTTTCTTTTTTTTTTATATTTGATTTTTAATTGAATAGTTTGAATAAAGGTTCTTAGATAAAGAGTACACAAAGAAGAATTTACTTGCTTTTACTTATTTATTTTTTTTTGTTTAAATTCGTTTTAGGACCCAATAAGTTTAGGTTATAAGTTTTGTTAACTTATACTACAGTAAATCTGCCTACTTTAACCCAAAACTTTATCATAGACTTGACCTGATTTTGGATGTAAGAAGGAAATGATGTATGAAAATGCAACGATAAATGTATGCTTATAAAAAATTGGTAGGAGATATGTTTGGTCAATTTTTTATTAGACAGTGTGTGTGCAATGTTGCTTATAGGAAATATCAACAACATTCAATTGACTTTTTAAAAATTGATTTTTTTAGAATCTGTTGGACGCCACTATTACTTTTTAGAAGTCTAATGCTATGATTTTTAGATAAAAAAAGGTTTAAAGCCCTTATTGTAAACAATTACTAAGTATCCTTTCAATTATTCGGTAATAGTTGTAGTTTAACAGATTTCTTTCTGGACGAAATATCGATATTTTTTTCGCAATCGATTTTTTTTGGATCTTTAGGACCCATGTCAAAGTACTAGAACAGTGTTGCTAAACCTCTCTCATATATATAATTCATATAAGCCAACGCAAAGAAAATTGATACGTAAAAAGAATGATATATGAAAAAACGAAAAATGTCGTTTATAAAAATATCGTAAAGATTGCCATAAAGGTAATGGTAACGTTGCCTAATATATTATATATATATATATAGTTAGTAGTAAGTACTAGATATTATAGTGTATGGTATATATATAATTTAAGTATATATATATTATTATAGTATATATCAGTAATATATATATATATAATATATAATATTTATATTATATATAATATATGATTATGATGCGTATATAAGTTCTTTTCCGTTAAATCCCCCACATCGATATATCGATTATTTTATTAAACTATCTATCCCTATTGTTTTATTTATAATGAAGTTACTTAATGAATTTTTTATAAAAATGTGAAGTTCACATTTTCCACAATTTATTTTTTTTGTCTTTTTATATTTTTATATTTTTAAATTTTTTTTTCAAAACAATTTATATATTGAAAACCTATTTAATAAAAAATTTTAACCTCATAAAATTACGCTTTTTTTCTTAATTTTCACAATTAACAATTTTAGTACTTTAAAAGTACATCTTTTCTTATATTGTCAACATTTGAAATTGTAGGTTAGGTTAGGTAGGTAGGTTTAAGTAATGGCTTTGGTTTTGGTTTGTGGTATAGGTTAGTTAGCGTATGTTACCTTACCTAGCTAACCTAAAACACAAAAATAAAGAATAATAACTAAAACATTAAATTGGCATTTACAAAATTTTCTGCAGTGACTTCCACCTTAACTGTTTTACATACTCCTGTTTTTGAATTTTTGAAATATCATTGTAGGCTTCCCAGCAAGTGAAAGAATGAATGCATAATCATTAATTATTTCATTTTATTAAATTTGTTTTGAAATTAAAGAATTTTTAAAATATAAAAATATAAAAAGACAAAAAAATAAATGAAAAAGAGACTTCACATTTTTATAAAAAAAGAACAAAATTTTATTTCTAACTAAGAAAATAATAGGGATCCGATAGTTTTAGTTGAAATAACGATATATCGATGTTGGGAGCTTCTAACGGAAAAGAACATTAATATATATATTATATTATATAGTTACAATATTTTTAGCGTACGCTCGGAGTATATATATCGATATATATATATATTATTATATATATATTAATAATATATACAAATGTAAATTATATGATCGGAACACTTTACAACACTTACCAGTTCTTAGCTTAATACGCCAATGTAGATAGTTTCAATCATTTGACATAGAGCCTACATGCAAATGTAAAAAAAAAAGATAAAAAATAAAAAAATAAAGACACTTATGAAAAATAACATTACTATTGGGAGATCAAGCGTACAAAGCTTACTTATATTGTAAAGTCGTTTTAATGATTTAAAACTACGACATACCCTAGATAGACCGCATAGATATTCAGGAGTCGGGGGTCTCTCGGCGCCTCCTAGGTGGACGCACGGGGGATGGACTTGCCGGTTCCCCCCTCTGTCCCCATGGCGGGCTTGAGGCCCCCTAATGGAGATTATATGTTTTCCTTGAACTTTCCATTTAGGGGGCTCGAGCCGATGGGGGACAGAGGGGGGGGACGAAGTCCCCCCGCCATCCACCACCAGGCGGCCGAGAGACCCCGACTCCTGATATCTATGCGGTCTACTCAGGGGTATTCGTTGGTTTTAATTCATAAAACGACTTTAACATAAAATAAGCTTTGTACGATGATTGAAATATGCGATTAGTTTCCGTAAGTTTAATACTTTTCGAGATAACTCTCCTGGCCCTTTTATGGAATTATGGCTTATATCAGTGGTTCTCAACTGTGTGACGCGTCACATTTGGGTGGCCAGCTTCCCCACAAGGGTGACGCGAAAGTTTTTGAACATTTTCATAATTGTATTTCAAGTTTTCATTGTAAAATTTTGAATCAATTTTGAAAAATATTGTTGTATATTGTTTTAGTAATTTTAGTGTATTGTTATCCTTATATAATTTTATATATTAGAGACAAATCCCTGGAATGCTTTTGGCATGCTGTGATCATGCAAAAGTATTGCAATTTTATGATTAATGATAGATACCCTAATTTAATTAAAATTGGAAGACTTTCTTTTTAAGAATCTAACATGGGGGTGACCTCGGAAACTTAAATAAGTCAAGGGTGCCGCGAATCGAAAAAGTTTGAAACCTCACTGGCTTATGATATATATATATATTATATATATATGTATATATATATATTATATAATATATATATACGTATTATATAAGTATTATTATATATATAAATATATATAATTACTATATATATATATATATGATATATTAATCATATTAAAATAATAATAATAATAATATAATAATAATAATAAGTTAGGACAGGTTTACATAGATTTATTAATAAATAATTATCGATTTGCTGTGAAGCTTTTTATTGCAAAAAAGTTTTTCCTTTTCACTTTTATCAATAAACCGATCAAACCAAATAGATATCATTAGTAGCGTTTTAAGCATGGCTTTGTCAAAGGCTTTGTGTTTTAGTGCTGCCCGAAAATATAAAAATTTGACAACAGTGTTTCCATAGGGTTAGCTGATAGCAACACAATCGATTGATTTTTCTAAAAAATCGATTTTCTAAGAATCTGTTAAACTCAACTATTACCAATTATTCAATTGATCAATTATTATTAACCAAATTCACTTTCAAATACACAGATTATAGTAGTAAAATGGGAGAGCAAAGATAAACACTCTCACTCAATGGCCACAAAACTACTAGACTCCTACCAAAATAATCTGTATTGGCTTGGAACTAAAAAAATACATAAGCCTAAATATGGCCTAGCTAAAATTCCCACTTGATTTTATCAATTATTAACATTGGGTTATGTGGAAAAATTTTCAAGCTTGCAACTAGTCTACATAGGCCTATAGTCTTGGGCTATATATCTGGGTTTAAAATTTGGGAAACAGAAAAAACTGAAAAGCCACTTAATCCTATCAATGAATGTCCCATTCCTAGGCCCTCAAACCTGTCCACAATTTTTAATTTATAAAAATAACCTACTTTACAATAATGATCACAATACCTAACCACAGTCAACAATTTAATCATAGCGTATTAATATTATTACTTATCTACAATTTAATCCTGAATTTTGTGCTTTAATTATTTTCTTTTTTAAGATATTCAAATAGAATGTCACATTTTTAACAACTTTCCTTTCAATTATTATTAGCTTTTCCAAGCAAAGAATACCACATTGCCAATACGCCTTTCAAAAAATTATTTCGTATTATTCATGGTCACAACACCGCTATAAATCCCGCTTTTATAAATCTGGGTAGGGATGCACAAAAACTATCGATTATTATTGAAGCTATCGATAATATAATTTTTTTATAATTTTTTGATTTATCAATAAATCCATAGCATTCATTTTTATTTATACGATAATCGATAGTTTTTTTCAGAATTATTAACGATTCGATCACAGTATAAATATATTTCTACTATGATTCGATAGTTTATGTTTACCCGACATGCTTTTCTTTGATTTTATAAAGACCGTTTTCGATTTTGTGTCATTTGTGTCTACGCTCGATAAGAAATGCTAAGTTTTAGCACGAATTTCGTGCATAGAACACAACTGATTACATGGTTCACTTTTATTTACAAACAATTGATCCATGATGTTATGATGCTGCGCCTCTTTTGGAAAACGATCGAGAAATATAAAAAAATAACAATGGTTCGTAATTTCAAATAACTGGATGCAACTATGGATGAAGGTTTTATCGATTTGGAAGCCAATTAATTTAAAAGCTAATTTTATTGAAGGAACACTCTATTTGCATTCAAGCCGGCTCAACCACCCGCATGGGATTGGTTTGTTTATCACATTTTTTTGGTAATACTTCGCTAAACTTCGGTAAAGCACCGGGGAAATGGCAAAGGACCTTCACGGAATGTGGAGACAGTACCTTACATTTGGTGAGCGCATTTTTTCATACGATTTTGCTCGTTATAGGTTTTGACAAAAACGTGAAGCGCAAACTCGAGCAGTTTACTTTACGTTTCGTTAAGGCACAATGGTATATAAACGAGAAACGGGTGTGGTGAATATGAACATAGATAATTATTCATTTGAATAAACTGAATAATTTACTATTTTGGGCTGCGGAACCGGTTAATTTTTTTTTCCGACTCCAGCTTCAGCTCCGGCTCCATCATTTTAAAGTTACCCGGCGGCTTCCGACTCCGGCTCCGGCTCCAGCATTTTAAAATTACCCGTGCCGACTTCCGGCTCCAGCATTTTAAAATTACCCGGCTCTGGCTCCTGCATTTTAAAATTGTTCGATTCATCTCCGGCTGCGGCTCCGACTCCTTATCTATAAATTCCTTCTCACATTTATCACTTATAAACGATCATTAATTCTCGTTACAAAAACTTGTTAGTGGTGTGAATGAAAATTGAATGTTTATTTAAAAATGCCCATCCTTAATTAATCTAGATTAAAAACTTAGAAAATATTATTATAGAAATAAGATTTTTTAAGAAATCCAAAAAAAATAATAATACACTTTTTTAATTCACTAAATTTTAAAATAATTGATTCTTTGAACGATGAACCTGCCTAGCTTTAACTTTTTTTTTTTTTTTTTGGGTTTAAAAACGCAAAAACTTATATTATCATTTTCATACTAAAGTTTAAAATAATAATCCTCTTTGAACTATGAACTGCCTGAACATATGTAATATAGAATTTTATTCCATATTTTTATTATAAAAAGGATAAATAAATAAATTTAAAAAAAATTATAATTCACTTTCCTCCTATTTTTTTAAATTATTTTCCTCTTTGAACTCTTGGCAGATGTAATATAAATTTATTCAAAACATGGTTTCTTAAAACTAAAACTTCTTCATAAAATCGCTCCTTTAACAATGGTACTTAGATCGCGATTTTAAATTATTTCTACAGGCAAGAAAGTCAAGCTCCTCAACATTCACTTGACTAAGAGGGAAAGCTGTAATGTGTAAGCCGAATCTTCCAAAATTTTAGGGTGGCTATGGATAGCCTCTTTAACTGTTAACTTTGATTTCGGCCGATGGATTTTTCATCATTTCATCTAATGTTTATGGAAATTCTAGCTTGTATTATTCTTAGAAGGATTTTTAGATTGAAAGGTTTTTTTAATGGGTGAGACTGTTGTCCCTTTTGTCATTTGCTTAATCGTCTGCGCTGCTTCCCTAGGATTTGGTCCCCATTGTGTTGTCAAATTTAAACTTTTCTTCCGACGGAAAGATAAACTCAAGGGAGGAACCTTGAAACTGCTGAACTATCTGGAGAGGTATCTGACCTTTTCTGTTCTATTGTGTAATTCATTTTAAGTCCTAGTTCACAGAAGAGCATTCCTAGCTTTTAATTTCAGATCTTCAGCTCTGAGGAAGATTCTGAACTGTGGATTAAACAAATATGGCCGACAAAAATACTTTGTTTTCAGTTAATGCATTTCTTAAAAAACTTTTGTTTCGAGTGAATTTTATTTTGTTATGTTGTTTAAAAAAAATGCCCTTCTCTATAAAAAAAAAATTCCTGTAGTCAAGTCTTCTGATTTGCAGATTATTTGTTTGTTTCTCAAGGCTATGGTGATGGTTTAAGTAATTATTTGAGCGTTTTCCATCTATTCTTCAAGGAACTATCGGAGCAGAGAAAGTTCAGGAGTGACCGGTAGACCTTATAGCTAATAATATGGTCCTTTTGGATTGCAGAAAGCAGCTTATAGCATAAGACATGTACCTCCCCATCTTGTCTCTTGATCTAAGATTGCCACTTTTCGAGCTTGACGCTTTAGAACTTCCATTGATTTTTGGGTACGTGCTGCTTTTGGTGCTATTTGTCTCGCCTTGCTTTCTTGCTTTTAAGATTTGCTGTACGAGTATTTTGCGGAGGCCATCAAATGGTTACTGTTGACTGTAAAGTAACATGACTCCACACGCTCGATGTGTGCAATCTGTGAGTGACAGTGAAAATTTGTATTTTCATATTTTAATCAAGTTCATTCTGAAAAAAACTATTACTGCTTTGTATTTTAACATTCATAAAATCAGTATCACATTTACCAGCTTCCTGTTTCCTCATCCTCATTATCCTTATTTAATTTTTATCACTCGTACTGACCATGTTTGGTGTGTTATTCATAACTAAGCTAATTACTTGCCTCTTATTATTTCGAATTATTTTAAAACGTCAATAACAAGTTCTTGGATATATTCGCAGAAATGTTGCAATTTGGTATAAATTTAATAAAAATGAAACGTTTTTAATAATATTTGTTCTAAATAGAAGCATTCCTCGAAATAACAAGTGACAAAAAGAATTAGAATATTTGATAGAGAAGCATTTAAAATTAAATGTAAGAGCATCTCTTTAAGCAGTTTGTTTTCAGCTTCTTCTAGAACTATCTTACGAATATTTTCCCGGTCTAAAAGGACTTCCAGTTGCGAAGCCATGTCTCCACACAGTGCTTTAAAGTTTAAATACTGGTCTTGCAAAAAAAAACTTAATGGGTCACTATCATTAACAACTATTATAATCAATTGTATTTTGAATCTTTCACTTGGCATAGGCAGAACAAGTTTTTGACAATTGAAAAAAGTATCCACTTTAGTCTGAGGTTTTGAAAATAAAGGTTTATCCTGAACAGTTTTTGTTTCACTTGTCTTTTTAACGAATTGTTCAGCAATGTCTGGATGAGAGCGTTTTAAATGTCGCATAATTTAAACTTTTAAAGGCTCTATTAGACGTTTTGTGACCCCAATGAGTACTTCGGTAACCTCTTTTATGCATGATCGAACTGACATCTGACTGTTTCCCATCAACTGCGATAACTATTTCACCATTTGACTAAATGTATAGTACTTTTATCTTCAGAGCGAGTAAAATTTTTCCAGTACATCAGATATTTTGAATTTTGGTTCAGCTGACATGATTTTTCTAAGGATATTATAACTGATTAATTAAAGTTTATGGCTGCAGACTAAACAAAACAACTTTTGTTTATTATTATTATAATATAAATATACAAAGAGAAAATAAACTAAAACTGCAGATATATTATATATATATATACTATATATAGGTATAAGTATACTATTATTATTATATATATATATTTAATTATATATATATATAGTTATATATAATATATATATGTATATATACTTATTTATATATATAATATATAATATATTATATATAGGCGCTTAGTCAAAAAACACTTTTAACTCATTGTCCCAAACTATAGAACTATCTATGGAGGGTGTCGTGCGTTCTCATTTGATTATATATATATATGTATATAGTATATATATATACTATAGTAATATATATATATATATATAGTATATAAGATATATATATATATATATATAATATATATGACTACATATATTATATAGTATAGTGTGAATATATATTGGTGGCGTCCTGGGTGGAGAGGGGCTGCGCCACCAGCCGATGAGTCGAAGCAATGCCTTCCGGACGCAGAACGCCACTTTCATTCCGACAACGCTCAACATTCTGCTTCAACATCATCTAGGTCCTTTCAGCTAATGTAAGGTGGTTTCTTCAACAGCGACCACTAACCCCTGTCATATTGGTGACCACGCGGAGTGACTAGTGCCACTTGAGTGGCACAACGAACACCAGCCAGCATCCCATCTTCGTCTCACAGTTGTTTCGCCACGTGGTAAGACAATTTCGTTGTAGATTTTTGTTTTACGCACAATCGTTTCAATTCGCGGCATTACATCGAAATGCAAGTTTCTTCATGCTGGGCGCTGCTTCGGTTTCGGTCATCCTGTAACGCCTGTTCTGTTTCTCAATGCAGGTGCAGACCAACTGCCAGTAAGAGTACAGAGTGGTCGAGCCTTCTCAGTGGGCTTTTAAATATATAGTATATATTATATATATATATATATATATATTAATATTCTATATATATATATATTTATATTTATACATATATAATCTATATAACTATATATATATATATTATATATATACCGTATAATATTGAATATACTATATATATATATATATATTATACAGTATATTATACTATATATATTATATAGTATATTATATAAGATATATATATATATATATAATATATAGATATATATATATATTATATACTATATATACTCCGGGCAAAATTAATGCATCACTTGCATTTATGGCAAAATGACACTCCAAAGTGGTTGTATTGCGTGTAACGTTCTGTTGTTGTAGAAATTATTTAACTACCGAAGTATGTTGAAAACAGAAGGCAACACGCAATACAAACACTTTGTAGGGTTATTTTGCCATAAATGCAAGTGATGGATTAATTGTCCGGGAGTTTAATCTTTAAATCAGTTATTTTTTCATTTTCAGAAGTTATTTATCTTGTTAGTTAAAGTTATTTGTCAAAGTTCATTAATGCTTAATAAAACAAAAACATACTATAGCATAGATGCAACGGCAGGCCGAGCTTGCATGCATGGCAGACCGCTGCTGTGTAACAACTTACTCTATATCAGAGAGAGAGAGAGAATTGTACCGGAATAAATCTTAATTGACTTAATAAAATTTTTAAAGCTTTGAAATCTAAATTGTCCAAATAAATTTAAAAACTTAAAAATAAAAAAGTCACGAACCCTACAAATTTATTGAACTTTTACCAATATACAATATTGAATAAGTTTTTTCCTCTTTATCGGTAAAAATTTTACTTTTTCATTATTAATAAAGACCTTGTATAGAGAAACGTAAGAAAAAAAATTGAACTTGACCCGAAATTTATTCTTACAAAACTCCGTTTACGATGAGATTTTACACATTTCTGCCGAAGGATGAATGTCATTATGCACTTAGTCCTCTTTTTTTCATATTTAAGAGGAAAAAAGAAAGTTTGCAGTCAGTATCCATAAAACGCATTTCGTCTGTAGCAAAGGTAGCAGATTAAAAGCAGAGACTAGCTATCATCTTGGAGTGTTTCGAAAGAAAAGAAAAAAAAAACTCCAAGAAATGAAATTTAAGGCGAGACGTAAATTGATGGCAGTTTGGCAATAACTGAGATAATAAAATTAAAGATGAAATTAGAATAAGTAAAAATTATGGGTATAAATAATAAGCATTATTTCAGTTTTTTTTATGCCTTGAACTATGTAAGCTGTGCTCCAAAATTTAAGATTGTGAGGGTGCTAGTGGATAGATGTAACTCAACATTTAACGCCCCGTCAGGTGGGCCCAATGAGAAAGGTCCTTGAGTAACTTGGGCCTGACGGCAAATCCGCTGACTGGCCAGGCCTATCGCGGTAACCGGAGTTTTTCCCATTAGCAGCAAGCACGCTGCCAATGTACTCATCAACGTCTGAGCGGAACGAAGTTTGAGATTATAGAGAATAACTCGCATTCTCTCGCTCCAACCCAGTCTCGAACCTGGGACCCCCTCGCTTGCTAGGCGAGTGCTCTAACACCGAGCTAGGAGCGCTCTGACGAGTAATTGACGAGAATTACCTGAGAACTCAACTTTGTCCGTTTAGTCAAACTTTAAGAAGACCAGTCCAAAGGGTATTTCAAAAAATGTTTGAAGTTCCCGATGACGAAGTACTTTTAAGACATTTGTAGACCTTATTTTCCTAAATGGTAGTTTTTCTTTTTTTTATATATTTTGTTATACAGACCACGAAAAAGAAAGTAATCTTATTAACTCAATTTACAGGTAATAATCACTTCTGAATAGTTTTAGTTCCTTATTTTTGTTAATAGAAAGGCTGCAACCCCTGGTATAGAAGAGAGCTAGGGTTTGAGTCCATGTTTTACATTTAAATAATTTCAGACTTAATGAATTATATTGAAAGGTTTGTTTATTTTTTTGCCACAAACAATTTCTCTATATTATTTTGAGATTATAAAGTTTTCAATGATCCATTTTGTATTGTATATTTCTTTAAGATCGTATTCTTTTTTACATACGAAAAACTAAATTTGCTTTAATTTCTATCTTGAAAGCAATTCCCAAAGTCAGTGATAACAAGTGACACCGGCACGGCTCTAGCGTGATCAGCGTTACAACAAAATCGCTAGTTTTAAAATCCTATAAGAAGTCTCTCAGGATACAGCTTCAGGTAGCAAGTCACGGGTAACTAAAACCATTACTAGAAGTATGAAACTAACAAGCGGCCACCAGTACAGTTCGTTTAGCTCCTACCACACTATCTAGATGGTACAGAATAGATTTGCCTTCGAATGTTAATTTATTACAATATTTCCAACACATCTGGCAACCAAAATTATGCCCCAGATAAAAAAACATCTAAAACATGGGTGGGGAAACTCCCGATGTGGGGGTATTTGCGCCCACCACCTCATTTTATTCCGCCCGAATGTTTTCGTTTTCGTATGTAAAAACATATATTATTTGTACATACGAAAACAAAAACATTCGGGCGGAATAAAATGAGGTGGCGGGAGTTTCCCCACCTCTGATCTAAAACCCCAATTCGTCTATATATTCTTCAATAAACCTGGCTCTGAATATTATAACAATTCCATCCCCTTGATCATCAAACTCATTTAAGAAACTAAAATAAAAAAAAAATTAAATCTCAACCCAATCCAAGGTATCAAAGAAAGACAAAGTACCCCTACTTTTATTTATTATACAATTAACATTGTCGGTTAAAAAATGTCACGAAAAATTAAACAAGAAAATGTCTAGCTACCTTAATAACCTCCTTAAGCTTTTATTAAAATATCCGCCATTTTTAATACATTTAATTTAAAAATACAAAACTATAAAAAAGAAATCATCATAATATATATATATATATATATATATTATATATATTATTATATATATATATATATAATATTTGTAAGGAATAATATATATAGTTTATATATACATACGTATATATATATTATACTAGTATGTACTATATATATATATATATATATATATATATATATATATATATATATATATACTATAATATAATGAATTTTTATTATTATTATATTATTATTATTATTATTGACAAAATAGTGATAATCATTACTAATATTTCATAACTGGAAGCAAATATACATTATTGTTAAATAATAATAATAATAATAATAATAATAATAATAATAATAATAATAATAATTCAAGTATGCCATCATAGAGCTACCAATACAACCAACCATGTTAGTAATCTGTTAATATTTTATATAATTGTGTATTAAATTTATTTCCATTAGATATAATTACTATTAAAGAACATTATTTTAATTTTTAAATATTTTAAAAATATTTTTTTACTTACTCAGAACAATATCAATCTTCATTTCCTTTTTATTAAATACAAATATTTTTAGTGAGTGTTTCCGTCTTCATTTATTGCACGGGTTATTGCAACATATGTCAACAATATATACATACCAAAACACATGCATACTTAATGCAAAAAATGCCTGTGTGTAGTTTGTGTGTGTAAATAAACATGGAATGCAAATTAGCTTAAGAGTGCTAATAAAAAGCACTAAAGAAAACATGGAAAAAAAAACCGACTGTCTCCATTTAGTAAACAAAATGACTAGTTAAATAAAAAAATGTAATTTTAATAGTGAGTACTTTGAAGAACCAAACTACTAAACAAAAAAAAAGAGTAAGTATTCAATATCTTCCATATTTTTTTATTTATATATATAAAAACTATACTAAACAACTATTTCCTTAACCTATTCTGCTGTCAAGTGTGTTTTCTGTGTATCTATCAACAATTACAGTAAATAAAAAATATACTAGCATTATCTTAAGGTTGAAGGGGAGATTTCCTTCAAATTTCCCCCCCTGATCAGAGTACAATATTAAAACATTCATTAAGAGAGGGGTAGGGTTAGTTTCATAAAAAATAACAATGCTAACTAAAACAAATAAGGAACCTTAAAATATCAGGATTTTCATAACAATATAGGCTCTAACCATTGGAATTTATTTCTGAAGGGGGAGGGAGCCCCCCCAATGCCCCTTTATCTGAAAATTTCAGCAAATCTGAATTTTTATTAACTAAAATTTCTGGGGTAAGGCCATGTTCCCTGTCCCCCCTCTCCCCTAGTTATGCCTATGGCTCTAGCCTCTCCTAATCACCAAGACCGAGGTAAATTTTTTGAATATCATTACAAGTTATTAATTGCTATTACTATAATAATAATAATAATAATAATAATAATAATAATAATAATAATAATAATAATAATATCAAGCCCAAATACTAAGGGATTAACGACTTAACATTAAGTGGAGTGGAGTAACTAAATAAAAAAAAAAAAAAACCGTTGCTAAAAAATAATAAGTAAAATATACCAAAATTGTATTTTAATATAACTCAGAAGTATTTTATCAGAAGCATAAATATTAATATTTTTTTTGAACCAACTTAAACTTATAGCTTCAAATCAACGTCTGCAAGGAAGAAACTTATTATAATCATTTTAAACATATCTAAACAACAACAACAACAACAATAATAATAATACTAATAATAATAAATAATAATAATAATAACGACACACACAACCGCTTGATAACAGCCTGATCAATTAGTAATGTTAGGATTAACAGAAGCGCATGATAATAATGATGATAATAATAATAATAATATAATAATAATAATAATAAAAATATAAAAATAATAATTTGGCACAGAATTAGCACAAAACTTTCACTTAAAAAAATAAATAAATAATAGTAATAATAATAATAATAATAATAATAATAATAATAATAATAATAATAATAATATAAATAATACAAGGCAAGTACTGAAGCAGTTCTTTCGTGTATTATCCATCCACTCGCATCAAATATACATAAAAAATTTATACATACTCGTACATACATACATACAAACAAACACAATCATGTATATGTATTCTTCAGTTATTCCTCACACACACACACCTTAAGTCACACAAAGTTTAAGACCTGCCAAATTTTATCTAAAATAATAATAAAAATAATAATAATAATAATAATAATAATAATAATATATCAACAAAGGGCCCCCTTTTTCTGGGGCTAATCACATACAAAGGAAGGCTCCTCAGGGCTTGCCTCTTCAAGGGGTCCCCGTCCGCAATTATTACCGTTTAATAATAATTAATAATAATAATAATAATAATAATAATAATAACGTAAATATTACGTCGTAGGATATCAATGAATTTTAGTTCCATTGATTAGCTCGACGTAATTAGCGGGGAAGAGGCCAAATACTCCCATGGGACTAACCCCTTGCCACCAGCCGACGTCGATCTGATCAATATTGGTAATAATGTCCCCTGGATCGAAAGTAATTTCGGTATCATCAGCTGAAGAGAAATAAATAATATTGGTATTTTAATTATTAAAATATATACAATTGTCTGCTCAAAAAGTATTCATTAATCTATTAATATTAAACCAATCACTTTTCGACTCCATTTATTCTTACACACGCTTCACTATCGTCATATATATTTATATATTTTTGATTCCATTCAGAAGCCTATCACCAACACCATATTTCAGTAACACCTGTCATAGTGCTTCCCTATCAATCCTATCGTACGCCTGTTGCAAATCTATAAAACCTAAATACAATTTATTCTTCTTCTCCTCATTTTCTCAATCATTGATTTGTTTCAATTGTAAAGATTTGATCCACACATCCTCTAACCACTTCTAAACGCAACTTTGTCCTTCACGAATCAGCTCCTCTCAGTCACTCGATACGCACCTCGTTTCGACCAAAATACCAGCAATATATCTTCCCTACAACATCAATAAACTAATTCCCCTTATAATCCTACAGTTACGCTTATCCTCCTTACCCTTATAGTAGCGGGTAAACTACTTACTGCTCTCCTCTCCAATCCCTCGGAACTATAATCCTCCCCATAAACGTTTTGTAACACAACTTCAAATCCCAATCAATCATCATCTCGTCTCTGGGTTTATTGAAATATTTACCCAGTATTACATCTAATAGTCCTGAGATTTACCATTCTTCAAAACGTACTCAGCTCCTCCGATTTCCTCCTCCTATAATGGGACCGCCATCCCCATAATACTATTTCCTTCTTGCACCATCAAACCAACAACATTCACTATCACTCTCTTCATCTCCTGCCAGTGTTTATGCAAATTTTTGAATGTGTTTCCCTCAAACTCAACTCGCATGCCATTTCTATCAGTTACGAAATCACATCCCTATTCAATTATTCCTAAACAGATTCCCTTATTCAAATTCTTTATCTTTTCGCACTTCCTTCCAGAAGAGCTTCCTATTGTCTTGTTAGTACCCCATTAATCCTCCCTTCCAAACTGTTCATTTTTACCTCTTGTTTTCCCCCTCCTACGTATGCACCGTTTTAGTATTCTTTTTTTCTTCCTTATATAATTCGCAAACATCTTTCTTTTGGAAACCTCATCATTGGTTTTAGTATATTCAACCACGCTTTTTTTTATTTTAACAGCTTGCATCACCCTTCATTCCACCACTGCACTCACTGTTAACATTCTTTACTTCCTACTTTTACAATCCACAATACTTCTTTGCAAACTGCTACACAGCATCCCTTCCAGAAATTTGTGTCTGTTTCAACTTGTTCGACATTCAACTGATTTACTTGCGAGCGCTCCTTATCCTTATTACCTTGTTCACTTAACTTCTCACTCTATTCTCATTCTTTCCTTATCAACCTTCCTCTCCATCCAAGCCCACACTAACTTAATTTTTACATAAAACAACATGATCTGAAAATCCCATTTCTAACCCCCTCACTGATTTAACATCAATCATATACTTCAACATCTCCTTCTTCAACCAACACAAAATCAATCATATTTTTCACTTCGATACATCTCTACCTACACCAACTTCTGTATATAGTTATTGAATACTCTTGTGTTTAAAAGAAAGTATTGCTCACACACATACCTCTCTCCTCACAGAAATCAATCACCTTCCTACCATTCTCATTTTCTCCCGACCCCACAAGGCCACCTGTTATACCATCCCTTATTTTGATCACCTATCCAACATTTAAGGTTACCCACAATCACTCTGAAACTCCTACGTCCACCCCATTCAGAGAGGACATCATTCATGATTATACCCAGAAAATCACTATTCGAATCATTTACCGCTCAGATGGATGCATAATGTCACAACAACACATACCTTGACGCTTTCAAACAATTCAAGCGCATTAACCATTAGAATCCAACAAAATCTACCATAGCTCTGGTCACAAAGTCACTTATCAGACGAAGTTGCAACTCCTTTTCTCCCCTCTTCTGTCCTTTTCCACACTCAGCCAGCAGAACACATTTCGACGAACCAACAGCCAAACTCATTTTCATACGTTCCTTTCATCTTTGTTTCAGTCACAGCGATCCAAGTTCCAAATTTGTCCTATATAAAAACATCCATCGCCTTCGTCCTCTTCTCCTCAACAATTCATGTAAATCCATATCGATTCATTACAGTTTTCGCCGAAAAGATGAAGGCCGTTTCGGCGATCACGGACCTTCTCCGAGGCATGCTGTACCATTCCTGGCTAAAGATAAGTGGTAATGTGGGCACCAACCCAACTACCACCGTCCTTTGTCCCCGCCTTCTACGCGATGCAGGAACAAAAAGATGTGGGCAATCTTTCTGCCCCACACATAGGGAATATAAGGATAGGGATGTCTAAGGAATGTCTAGAAGAAAGGGTGTGGATTAAGTACGTTGTAATAATATGTAGATGTGGGAAGGAAGTTGGTTGGTCTAAGATGGTTGTCTGAGATGAGTTGGTGATAATGACAAGCGCGAAAAGAGAAAGGGAACCATTAGTGCACGTGTGGAAATACATACCACATGCAAATTGGGAGGTAATTTCATCGTATCTCTAATCTCTAATATATAATAATATATATATATATATAAATATTATATATATATTATATAGGTATATATATGTTATTTATAGTATATATGTATAGTATATAAATATATATATATATATATATATATATATATTATATATATATATATATATATATATATATATATATATATATATATATATATATAAATAAATACCTGCTTGGTAGTCATACAGAGCTCTTGCACACATCCCATGTTCAGGTAGTATTTGGTATTCAACTCCCTGTTATACAAACAAAAGAGGATAGATACAATAATGAGTATAATTATATACAGCACTTAAATAATATTTCATAAAAAAAAAATTAAATGCTACAAAACTAATGCTTAATTCTCTATGAAACCTTTTATATTGGAAAAATCACTGTCTAAACTCCAAAAAAAAAAAATCAACTAAAACTTACGTCTACTTCATAAGTCATACAGACAGAGGCAAAATCTTCGACTTCGCCAGCATAGTCAACTTCTGTCTCATGATCATCGTACTGGGTGACAAGTTCATTAGTCCTCTGGGAGACATGTAAATCTTCGTCCTCCCGCCGTTCCACGCCATTGTGAACAGACACGTTTTCAGAAGTTCCATTGCGCAGACCAGAACTAGTGTCCAGTTCATCATCGTAAGAATGAGGAGTTTTGGGAGGAGAAGCTGATGTTGATAACAATGGGGAAAATGGAGAAGAAGAGACTACTGTTACTGATGAAGATGCTGCTGGGGTAGTGATGGAAGAAGTAGGAGTATAATGATGTGATGACGTAGAAGTTACATTTGGCTGAACTGAGTCAGTTCGACGCGATTCTGAAGTTGATAAGTCATACTTATCGCTAGGAAGGGCATTGGACGAAGCTTCATGCTGGAAGGAATTACAAATTATTAAGGTTAATATAATTAGCGATACTTTTTATTCTATTACACAGCACGGAAAATGTTTACTAAGTTGTAAATGGTAATATTTAAAAACTAGTATAGACAGTGTATACATTCAGGTGGAAAAGGTGTACACTATAATAAGCGATCTTAAATTCAACATGGCATTCGAAACTACTTAAAGACATTCGAGACCACTTAAATAAGGTTAACAGGGAAGGAAAAGGAGGGATAGAAATACAAATGAGAAACTTGAGAAAATGGTTATAACAACATGAAAATAATAAAAGGCATGAAAAAGGGAAAATGAAAATAGGAAAATAAAATTAAATGAAAAAGAGACAACAAATATATACGGTAGAAGATATCAGAGATATAAAGCCCGAATTAAACCTCATTCTCCAACTTTAAATACAAAAAAATAATTGTCCCCTTCTATCCGAGCGTTTAAAACGGCGTTATAGACACCGCGATAAAGCCAGTAAAATGGATCCGAGTCCGTTTAAATCGCTCAAATAGATGGAACAATGTATTGCTCCAGAGATTCTTAAAACTTTTTAAACCAACCAAAAATCAATAAGACAATCAACTTCTCGACCTATGGGTCTAATTTGGAATTAAAAATGTTGATATAACATGAATAAATGTAGTAATTGTTCATTATTATTACACAGTGGAACAAAAAATACTAGTTTTTGAAATTAGTCAAACCAGTAGCTCAACCATTATTTGGTAGAGGGAGGGGGAAGGCTAGGGCCTTCTATTTAATATTTAGTGGGGAGTTATGAATTTAATTTTTTTTTTTTTTTTGAGAAGCTAAGGTGACCCATTTCGGGAACTCCATAGGCTAAGTAAGAACCTTTGTACTACTCATATAGAACTGGTCTTAGGTGAGTGCCTCGTCTTATTTACAAAACTTGAAAGAATAAGGTTGTAAGGATATAAAATAATTAATGTACAAAATATCAAAACTATTAAAATACAAACGAAAGGAAAACATAAATAAAATGTACCTGGAAGGAATTAAAGACCCTCTGGTCATTTTGAACACTTGCTTCAATTTCAATAGGCTTCCAATCTGTAATCTTTCCTGGCACTAAAAGTATCACAGTAACGATATGAAAAATTAAAATTGAAATATTTGTTATAAAAAAAAATAAAAAATTCTTTTTACATCATTTATGCTTATCATTAAATAAAGAATGACAATAATATTCCCCGGCTTACCAGCTTTTCGTTGCTCTTCTACATTATCTTGAGAAGGTGGTGGCCATCTTGCCCCAACGGCTTTCTTTGGAGGTGAAGGGTCTCTTCGAATGCTGAAATATATTACGTTATTTTATATTCAGAGAGGAAGATACTATTTGAAAGAGGTAATTTTAAGTTTGGATTCTGAATACAGTTTGAGAAATATAAAACTGTAAAGTAGGAAACTTGTAAAGCATATATCAAAAATTTTGGAACACTACCAATAACAGAACAAAATATCAAATAAATACATTCCTTAATTGTCTTTATATATATATTTTTTAAGCAAAACACAAATACAAATATTTTAAAAACTAGAAGGGAACCTAGCAATTTTGAATGAAAAACAAACTCTAAGAAGAAAAGAAAGAAAAAAAAAGTCATGTAAATGAAAACATAAAGACTCACCAAAGAAGTAACTAATCCCTAACCAACTCATGGCTACTACTACTACTTTTTCGATAATTATTTAAAACTTTACAAAGAATTATAATTTGCTACCTTTAAGTGGTTTTAACAAAAAAAAAAAAATTCAACTTAGTTAGTAAAAGTATATTTAAAGTACCAATTGCTCCACAATGCTTACCATACCTGTTACTTTCTTCAGCAGTAGCCAAGTTAAATTCTTTCAGTTTACGAGGCGGAGGCTTGGAAAGTGAAGTTCTTGAATTGTTAAGATGACTCTGTGATTCAAAGATTGATCTGGCTTCATGTGTTTTATGACCAATTAGACTTTCCGCCTCCTAAAAGTCATTACGTCTGGTTAAATTATGCTAAGAAAGTATTAATCAAAACAAAATTTGCGTTCCTGCCCTCACATTATGACTCATAATTTGAGAAATTATAAGTTATAACGTTTTTGGATCACATTATGAATAGTGACGACATTCGAACAATGACATTACTCCAGTAATAATCGATGCTCATCTAAAAACGACTACAAATTTTTATGACTATCGAGAGTAGGCTAGCCTAATACGCCCTACCCCTTGTTTACAAAAGTGAACATTGACTCCGAAAATCTTTAAACTACCACGTCAGAACATTGACTCTCTTTAAACTATGACGTCAATCATAGTTTAATTATTAAACCATAATTTCAATAAGTGGGCAGGAATACAACTAATATGTTATCTCATATGTAAAACCCCTTGTCAAAACAAATAAATTTCTTCTAAACTTATAAGAAAAAATTAATAATTTATATTTTATAAGCAGCAGCAAACGGAGGAATTAAGAAAAGGATACCCAGGATTTACAAGGAGGAGAATGGCAATAATAAAGACAGACAGAGATAGAAAGATATAAATAGATATAGATAGATAGATAGATATAGCCTTACCTTTTTCCTTTGCATCCTCATGTGATCTGCTCTTCGTGCTCTCTCGACTTCCTCATCTTCTCTTAACTGATTCTGTTCCTCCTTATTCCAAGATTGAGAACTGCCCTTGCTGCTGCTGCTGCCTCCTCCTACTCTTCCTCCCGCTTTATTACCACCACCACATTCACCGAGTCCTGCTCCTAATCTTTTTGTATTTTCGAAAGCAGTCATTTCAGCTTTTTTGTCAGCCAAAATACGAGCGTTTCTTTCGCGATTTATTTCTTCTCTGTGTTTACCTTCACGCAACTGAAAACGAAAATAAGAATAGTTTCAGTCTGAGTTTGAGCAACAGTTGGCAGAGTTCAACAAGATTATGTATGAACAACAGCGGACTTGGTTAAACAAGGTTATGTACAACAGCTGACTTAGTTGAACAAGAATATGTACAATAGCTGTCTGAGTTGAACAAGATTAATTAACGTACAACAGCGGACTTAGCTGGCTGAGTTGAAAAAGATTGTACAACAGCTAACTTAATTGAAGAATATTATGTACAACAGCTGGCTGAGTTGAAGAATATTATGTACAACAGCTGGCAGAGTTGAAGAATATTATGTATAAAAGCTTGCTGACTTGAACATTATGTAAAATCTGATAAATTGCATAGCAAAATCGCTTTATCTCGAGCTAAAGACATGAGAAAAACAAATGCCCAGTGTTTTTCACAAAGCTAACAAAAATGTGTTCCCAAGAACTTTAAGTAAAGTGAAAAAGAGATGGCGTTTTACATAGTAACTTATAGACGTTACTGATAATGAAAATAATATCGACATGAAAGAAAATACAGGATAATGTCTTACGAGTTCAATACATGAAAATATTTATTCATATAGAATAACGACCACTAGGTTTTATCAGAGCTGCAAAGTCAGGAGACGGAGAGGCTGAGTCGCAAAGTTTTGAGTGGAGTCAGAACAATTTTTTTTTCAATATAATAACGGGGTTTGGAGCTGGAGCAGCAGATTTTAAAATTATGTAACCGGAGCTGGGAAATTAAAAATAAATATAATCTGGATTGTGTGATGTGGGCTATTGAGATTAGAGATTTTATATTAATATTATTATTATTATTTTTTTATAATCATCATTCTCCTCCTCCAATCCCCAAATTAGGGGTGAGGTGCGTAGCATACACCGGAACAGAAGAGTAGTAAAAGAATATAACGCAAGGCGAAAAGAAACCCCCCCTCCCCCTTTGCCGTCCCCTTTATACCCCCAGTTAGAAATCAGAAAAATCTACCCTGAGGCTTCACGAGACCGCGACGGACCCTCAAGGTGGTATCTCGTCAATGTGGGGTTCATTCCCTGGGCAAAACCCCAGAAATCACTCCTGTTAAGCACGTTTTTTCTCGCATCTGCCAAACTCACATTCCTCTCCTTCAGGCATTCCTTTACTGACTAAATTCACTTTTCTTCTGTCTCCCAGCCGGTCGACTCCCAGCACATTGACCACAATACATCCAGTTAACCACCCGACTATCATCCATCCGTTCCATATGACCAAACCATCTCAATATACTCTTGTTTATTCTCTCATTTACGCCCCTCTTCACACCACACAACTCCCTAATGCGTTCATTCCTCATTTTATCAATTCTTCTCACACCTAACACGCCCCTAAGATTGCTCATCTGAACACTTTGTATCTTAGATATATACCTTTTATTTCAGACCATAGTTTCACTACTATACATTAACACATAACATACCCTCATGTAAGACCCTAGCGAACTCAAGACTTAGTCCCTTCACATCCACCAACGATTTAATTGCACCAGCCACCTTCCTGCCATTCACAACTTTCCTACTTCATACTGCATCATCCGTTCCTTTTCGTCCAACATATATCCTAAATATTTAAACTCAAGATACTTGTTCCGGTTGCTGTAGCATCTAACATGACTTCAAACCACGAACTCTCCCTCCTCACTCACTACCATAACCTTACTCTTATCTACGTTTACTTTCAAACCCCTCCTTTTACACACTCTGTTAATCTCTCTACCAATCCTCTCAAACTCTCTTCAGATTCGCCACACAAAACCAAATCATCCGCATATAATAGGTAGGGCACTCTCTACCATTCTCCATCATTCTAACACCATCCCCTACCACCCCCCCATCTCTAATTATTTCACAACCCCATCCATATACAAATTGAATAACCAAGGAGACATAACACATCTGTGCCTCACTCCGCTATTAATATTAAACCAATCACTTTTGACTCCATTTATTCTACATACGCTTCACTATCGTCATACATACTTTTGATTCCATTCACAAGCCTACTAACAATACCATATATCACAAACACCTGCCATAGAGCTTCCTATTAATCCTATCATACACCTGTTTAAATCCATAAAACCTAAGTAATTTATTCTTCTCCCTCATTTTCGCAATCATTTGTTTCAATGTAAAGATTTGATCCACACATACTCTAACACTTCTTCTTCACCAATCAGTCCTTATATATATATATATATATATATATATATATATAACATATATATATATATCTTTATACTTCTTTATATATATATATATATATATATACTATATATATAGATTTGATATACACATATATATATATATATATATAGTTCCTTTGAGCAATGGAATAAGTTAAATCTACGCTTGAGCTTTACATAATAAACCTGTGTATATATGATAAAATTTATATAAGCTGGACCAAAAGATTAGTCGAATCAAATCAAATAAAGCAGAGACGTTGCAAAAATGACTATAATAAGAGGAAAAGAAAAAGAGCAAGGCGGTGATGAAACCAAATTAGTTTTGAGAATAATTACTTTTGTAATTGGTTTTGAACAGAATGAGGAAAGTGAATTAAAAAGAAATATCAGAGAGCAAACACTGTGATTAGTGAAAGAAGTATGAAGTGAATAAAGCTTCAAATTTAAAAAAAAAAAAAAATTCAAGCAGTGTGATAAATATACTGTGAATAAAATAGATTAAAGATAGCAAATTGATTTTTCAAGAGAGAATAAACTTGCAAGGGAGCTTAGCACCTCTCCATAGGGAGACCATAGCAATGCCAATAACTTGTAAAAAAAAAAAAGAGAACATGACAAAGATATACACTTCTCCATTTGAAATAAAGAAAAAAAAATTTATTGGTCTATATAAATGGTGGATAAACTAATGCAAGTTTTTAATGACCTATTTATTTTGATTTCAAGCAATACATTCCAAAGCAATTATGGACAATTTCACGGGGCTCATTTTATATCTTAGAATCCGAAGGTCATCAGTCCTCTACAAAGTAGGGTCATGCTCAAACTGTGAAGGACTGGCTGAAACAAATCTAAAACGAATTTTAATCATAAGGGACTATTATAAAATGTTCAACTAATGAGTGGTTCTAAAACTTGTACATCAAACTGGCAAATTAGAAAATTATTAAAGAAAGAATAAGAATGAAGATAGTTGAATGAAGGGAAGTTATCATAAGTTTGGATGTCTTGGTATGCACAGTGGAGAAAAAGAATAATGTGGGAGGATGATTCAGTGAAGAGGTCAAGTTGTTTACAAATAACTATCTGCAAATTAACATCCTCCAAAATACCACAAAAATTACTAACCTCTCTTTCCATTCTCTCTTTTTCTAATCTCTTTTGTTCTTGTTCTCTCTTCTTAATCTCTTCTTCTTTCCGTACTCTTTCTTCAGCTTCTTGTTCTTCCCAAAATTTATTTCTTGAACGTGAGTCTATTTCAACTTGGGGAAGCGTTCGCTTGTAATTTGTACCCTAAAAAGGTTCAATTGTCATTAAGGTTAGTGATATAACAGTACCCAGCTCCGGCCGGATATCATGCCTTTTCAAAAAGCTCCGGCTCTAGCTGGATATCATTTCAATATCCGGCCTCTGGCCAGATGTTTCTATAAAGAAATTGATTATTTTTTTGTGTGTCTCTTTTCTTTACAGATTGAGGATGGCTTAAAGGAAGAAGAAGAAGAAGACGGATCAATGATGTTCTTAGGATTTTGTTTTAAGTTATTTTCTATATATTATTTGTAAAGTGTTTGTTTAATTTAGTTTTATGTGTTTCAGTGTTTATTGAACTATTGCAATATTGATTATATGATATATGATATATATGAACATTGACATTTCGTTAATATCGAAATAAAGGAAAGGACATATAAGTAGGACAGAATTATAAAGGTGTTTTATTAAGGAAACAATCTTGCCTTCAAGGCTGCTTACTAGGCAAAGGAGGAAAGGAGCCATTCAAAGGATTCAAAGGACAGGTCACAATTACACAAGTATTATAGGGAAGATAGTATAGATATCTTACATTACAAAGAGAAAGTATTTTTTATTTTTGTCAATCTCATGGTATTGATTCTCAGGGGGGAAATAAGGTTGCATTGTAGTTTAACAGAGTACACTGTGCACAGGGGATTCTGGGGAACTGTTATGTAATTTTTTCTATTTGTTCTTTTGGAGCATTCTATTTATATATTTATGTATATGACTGCTACTCACTATTTAAATGATATTTAAATAACCAAGTAAACTTGCTAATTGTTCTTATTTTCTATTTCTCGTTTCTCAAAATATATATCCATACGTATCTCTCCTGTGTTGTGTGTCGGAAGGATCTGTCGAACAGAAGAGGACTGCATAACTATTTCCTTATCGTAAGTAAATTTTTGTATCACTTTATTTTCAGAAATGAACATCGTTTCCTTAAAAATTTTAATTTTTAGTTTCATACATAATCCATTTATTAGCTTCAAATTTATTTAGTTTTAATTTTTTTATATAATAAAAAAAGCAGCAAATACAAATTTTTCTTTAGTTTTACTAAAACATCCCTTTAACAAAAAGCTTACAGATGCATCCAATATCAATATTAATGTATCTTAAAATTCTCAATAAACACGATTTATATAATTATGTATGATGTTTATCTTTAAGCAATGTATTTAAAATATTACGATGGTCAAATATTCATGAAAAATACATAAAATTGTGATCAACTAAAAGGTCAGGTTCGATGTTTAACTAAAAAAAAAGTTGTCAAAAATTTGCACTAGTCCTAATTATTTTTACTATTCATTTAATTTTATGAATTTTTCTGAGTAGATATAATTGTGGTTGTATCAAAATTTTGATTCAGAGCACATTTCTTTACACCCAACAATTTGACATCTGGTCCTACTATGAAATGCAGATTTCAAGTGGCTATAATAATAAAAATAATAATAATAATAATAATAATAATAATAATAATAATAATAATAATAATAATAATAATAATAATAATAATAATAATAATAATATCATTTAAATGTATACTAGATAAAAGCTTTAGATTTATGCCATTCAAAAATAAAAAATCTATAAATTTTATTTTCACAATAAGGGTGAAAATAGCCAAAATTTGAATATTCTCCTAGTAGGGTTGGCCGACGCACCAGCTGCGGTGCGGTGCGCAACACAAATCCAGTGTACCGGTGCGGTGCGCTGCGGTGCGGTGCAAAACACAAATCCAGTGTACCGGTGCGGTGCGCTGCGGTGCAAAATTCTGGTGCTCAGCCAACCCTACCTCCTAGGCGGCTAATTTTTTTCCCTGTTAATTCAATTTTTTTGAAATTTTCATAGTAAATTTAATTGAATGAGTTACAAAGACATTCTGAACATCATTGTCTTGAGTGTCGTAATTTGAACATGACATGCCCAGAATTAAAAGTACTGGGTATGTAGAAAAATACCTAAATTAAAGATATGCGAATCGTCAAGGCCTATTTACACTGAAAATTTAATTTTCAAAAACTAGGATGAATATTAAAATATTGGAAAAAAAATTTCACTTTTGACTAAAGTTGGTATAAACCCTTAAATTTATAAATGTTCTATAACTCTCCAAATTATATCTACACCAAAACATCAGACAAAAACTTTGATACAATCTTTCTGATGGATCTCTCGTACCAGCCTGCTGCTGTGGCTCAATATCTCGAAATAGCTAACTTCTCATAGGAGGAAGCCAGGGGTGACCAAGTAAAAACTATATATATATATATATATATATATATATATATATATATATATATATATATATATATATATATATATATATATATATATATATATATATATATATATATATATAGTATATATATATATATATATATATATATATTATATATATATATATATATATATATATATATATATATATATATATATATATATATAATAATAATATATTTATATATAATATATATATATATATATATATATATAGAGTATATATATATATATATAGGAAGGTTGCTGGTGCAATTAAATCGTTCGTGAATGTAAAGGGACTAAGTCTTGAGTGCGCTAGGGTCTTACATGAGGGTATGTTGTTACCTGTGTTAATGTATAGTAGTGAGACTATGGTCTGGAATAAGAGGTATAGATCTAAAGTTCAACGTGTTCAGATGGACAATCTTAGGGGCGTGTTAGGTGTGAAAAGAATTGATAAATGAGGAATGAATGTATTAGAGAGTTATGGTGTGAAGAAAGGGTAAATGAGAGAATAAATGAGGAAGTAATGTTGAGATGGTTTGGTCATATGGAAAGGATGAATGACAGTCGATTGGTTAAGCGGTGGTATAGTGGTGAGTGTGTTGGGAATAGACTGGATGGGAGACTGAATAAAAAGTGGATTGAGTCTGTGAACGAATGTCTGGAGGAGAGAGGTGAGTTTGGCGAGGCAAGAATAAAGGTGCATAATAGGGAGTGAATGGAGGGGCTTTGGGGGTATGGTTTGTGGCCCACCTGGGCAGGGATGAACCCTACACTTGACTGATATGCTATAGTAAGGGTCCGTCGCGGTCCCGTGAAGCTCTAGGGTGGATTTTCTGACTGCGACGAGTTCAATTAGGTATAGAGGGGGAGGTAAGGCTTAGCTTTCTTTTCGACTTGGTGTCATATTCTTCAACTACTTTTCTTTTCCGTGTATGTTGCGCACCTTACCCCAGTCTTGGGAAAAGAGGAGAAGATGAAGATAAAGATATGTATATATATAATAATAATAATAATAATATAATATAACAATAATATATATATATATATATATATATATATATATATATAAATATATATATATATATATATATATATATATATATATATATATTCTCTTTCTTCTTCTTTACCTCTTTTCCCAAGACTGGGGGTAGGTGCGTAACCGGAAAAGAAAAGCAGTAAGAATATGACAAAGTCGAAAAGAAGAAACAACCTACCTATAATCTTTGGAAGCTTTTTGTCATATATACATAATAATAATAATAATATATATATAATATATATATATATATATATATATATATATATATATATATATAATAAATATTACTATATATATACTATATATATATAAAGAAGATAAAGAAGTTTTGTTCATTTACTATACATTGATATAAAAAATATCTAACATATATGCTCAAATAATAATAATAATAATATAATAAAATATTGAAATAAATAAATTACATAGTAAATATTTATAAAACCAAAAAAAAAAAAAAAAAAAAAAATTGAAAGAAAAAAATTGAACAGGCAGACTGATAGACTCATTAACAAAGAAACAAAGCTTAATAGTACTAATAACCAGTTTATGGTTTGCCATAATTTTAACTTTAAAAATAGCAGGATGTAAACTTCCTCAGTTAATTGCATTCCCAACATTTTTCATATATATATATATATATATATATATATATATATATATATATATATATATATATATTTTTAAATGCTGAAAACTTCAAAACTAACTAACTAACATATATATATATATATATATATATATATATATATATATATATATATATATATATATATATATTATATATATATATAATAACATAACTATATATCAATATATATAACTATATATATATATATATATATATATATATATATATATATATATATATATATATATATATATATATATATATATATATACTCAGTATTTATAATTTTACTCTTGTGATATTTCAACCTATTGTGAAACAATAATGATAAGTAATTAATAATAAATAATAATAATGAAACTTGTTTCATTCCCATGTAGCTTGAAAAAGAAAATTACTCTCGTTTTAAACAAACCCTGTACAGTGCTATTAAAGTCTGCACAGTACACTACATTTGTTAAACAATTACCTCCTTAAGTAGTAATAAGAGTAATAGTTGAGATACTTAACATAATAACAAGTACCCTTAATTGTATGTAAAAAAATAAAAAAATTATGAAATTAAGATTAATTAGTTTTAATAAATACATTTAAATTTGATAAAACATTAAATATTTCGATTAAATTCAAATCAAATCAAAAATACACTCATTAAGTAAGATAAGCTGAATTTGTTAATTTACAATGATGCAAAAACACACACAGGAACATTACCAGGTCAGGATAAAAAATAAAATAATTATATGCTTTATACAAAGCTATAATTTCAAAGCAATCAAAATTATATATATATATATATATATATATATATATATATATATATATATATATATATATATATATATATATATATATATATATATATATATATATAAAAATATATACTATATATATATATATATATATATATATATATATATATACCTCGCCCTTGTAAAACCTGCTCTCCTCCCACAAGAAAGGGCTATGAGATACTGTGCCACCTACCACAGGAGGCCAGGCCCAGAGGTCCATTAGAATAATCATATTGAAGTTGCCTCTGATGTCTATTAAGGAAGGGGAGTTTAGTGGAGGGTGTTTTATTAAATTTTGCATTTGTATTCTTGTAGGGAGGGATGATGTCCAAAGTGGAGATGGGATAACATTACACAACAAGTTTGATGGTTCAAAGTTTGTTCTGTAGATAATATTATGTAGTGGACGTTGTTGAAGTATGGTGTTATTTAGATATGCAGAGATCATTCTAAGACAGGGTTGGCAATTTGACCCTTATAATTTTTCATATAATTGTCAAATAGCCAATTAACCATAGCCAAAAACCCAAATATCCATGGCTTTTTGCCAACCCTGTTCTAAGAGTTAATTTTATGTGGATTTGTTTAATAATGAGAGTTATCTGGGATTTGACATGGAAGCATGTTGTATATGCTTAGAATAGTATAGTGCTGGTGTGATAGTTTCCTACTAGGTGTAGTAGAGGGTTGTTGTAATAATTGATGTAGGGGGGTGATCTATTGTATGATTTACTGTAAAATAAATTAACAGCCTATCATGTCAAGACGAGCTTTAAAAGGGAAAATTTTTTTCAGTTACATGATGGATGGATGTAGAGAGAAGGCAGCCTGTTATTATCCTGAGAGCTTTAATCTACATGGTTTCCAATTTCTGAATACTGAACTGTGATATTGGGAGACGGGGCAGGTGATACATAATTTACAATGGGGTAGGTATTACCTGTATACTTTTGTGAGGGTCTTTATGCTAATCAAAATTTATTCCAGTTAGGTGTTTTCAGTGCATTTAATTTATGTGTGGCTCTTGAAGTGATGATGTTGATGTGAGGGGGAAGGGGGGGGTGAATGTCATATGTGTATCAAAAGTCAAACCTTGGATAGTGGATTGTTTAGAGAGAGAGAGAGACAGGAAAATTGCTGGGTGTATGTTAGATACTCTTCTGTCTGGGGGGTGAGTAAGATAATAGTGGATTTTTCATACGATGCAGTTATTCTATTTGTTGATAGCCATTGTTCCGGTTCGTTTATATATTATCTGCATGCTATATTTATAAAGGAGTTTTGAGCTGTGATTGTTAGATCATCAAAATAACTATTAATTTTATAGAATTGGAAGTGGGATGAGGGAGGTCATGCATAAAAAGATTAAAAAGTGCAGGAAAAAAATGGCTCCCTGGGGGACTTCATTATATAATTTGCATGAACGGTAGTAGTAATGTCCTTGAATTTCCTATCTGTATGACCAGATAGGAAATTTTCTTTTTTTTTCTTTTTTGTCTTTGATAGTTATAACTAGTTGAGACTGTCTATTATATATATATATATATATATATATATATATATATATATATATATATATATATATATATATATATATATATATATATATATATATATATATATATATATATATACTATATATATATATATATATATATATATATATATATATATATAAAATCCTCGAAGTCTATGAGTTTCTCCAAAGAGTTATACAAAAGCTTAATAAAAATGCTTAAATATTTTGTTTAATAATTAAATGTCAAACGAGAAAGCATACGTATTGCTTTTAATGCCGCATTATATAAAGCCATCACACACAAATACACACACAAACCAAACAATGTCAATTAGTTATAGCATTAATTAAACACGAATTTCATTACCAATGCCCCACAAACATCGCCACTCCAGAATTTCTTCACTAAATTCTTCTGGAAATTTCGAAAATATTTTATAATTAGTACTATGAAAAAACTAAGTTACTAAGAATATATTACCACCTACACAAAGTATACTTATAAGCTACATGTAAATATTTTTATAAGCTATAAATATTGACATGAGAAGAAAGTTCAATAAACACGAGAGAGAGAGAGAGAGAGAGAGAGAGAGAGAGAGAGAGAGAGAGAGAGAGAGAGAGAGAGAGAGAGAGGAGAGAGAGAGAGAGAGAGAGAGAGAGAGAGAGAGAGAGAGAGAAAAGGAGAGAGAGAGAGAGAGAGAGAGAGAGAGAGAGAGAGAGAGAGAGAGAGAGAGAGAGAGAGAGAGAGAGAGAGAGAGAGAAGAGAAAGAGAGAGAGAGAGAGAGAGAGAGAGAGAGAGAGAAAGAGAAGAGAAGAAGAAAGAAGAGAAGAGAAAAAGAGAAAGAGAGGAAAGAGAGAGAGAAGAGAAAAAGAGAGAGAGAGAGAGAGAGAGAGAGAGAGAGAGAGAGAGAGAGAGAGAGAGAGAGAGAGAGAGAGAGAGAGAGAGAGAGAGAGAGAGAGAGAGAGAGAGAGAGAAAGAGAGAGAGAAAAAAAAATTAGTATAATTTCAATTAAGACTAAAACAATCAAATTTAAATCAAAGAAAGCTGATGAAATCAAAATAGTCCAGAAACAATGGAAAAAACGGCTCCCTATGGCAAAGTTAATGAAGGAAGGTACCGGTGGTGTCATTTTATCAGAAATATTTTGCAGTTCAATAATTTTCATGGTGGCACCCTCACATGTCTGTTGTGATGTCATCCAAGATGGCCACCATCGCAACATAAACAATGCTTTATCTCAGTCACTATCTAAACCCATTTAATTTTTTTTTTAGCTTCAGTATTGCGAAAAACCATTATTTTGATTACTACTTGGGATTTAAGGTAAAAAGGTATATAAAATTTTTTTTGTCCAAAATGACTTTAATTACGTTTTAAGAAAATATACTCCACATTACATTACTTTAGAAATAATGTTTTAACAAATTCAAGTATTATATGCACATTTTTTTTTTTTTTTTATAAAAAGTTCACACCTCACGGGCATAGCCCTATTCAAGGAGGGGAACTTCTCTAGGCAATTTCTACCTAGGATCCGAACTAGGATTCGAACCCGCGACCTTGCCATGCGACTCCATCGCTCTACCGTTTGAGCCACGGTAGGAAAATAGGAAATTATAAATTGGCTTCATCAACTTCATCACTATCTCCGTTGGTGTAATCAGGTGGATACAAATTATCACAATTACATATTTCTGTGCAATGCAGATTGTTTGCTAAACATTTGGAAGGTGGTGAACATTAGTTCTTCACATAACAGAAGTAAACATTCTCTTCCACACACCAGCCATGTCCAGCTGGATTTGGTTCATCATCTTTTGACCACACAGGTGCTTGAAAGTTAGCTCTCTTAAGTGAAGGTATAAGGGAGCCCCTAGTAGGAGGTAACTTCATCTTCAAGGGCTTGCTTGGATGTGAACACTAACCACCATAATTCTGCAAGTGATGTTGTTGAGGTGTGCCTGATAAACCTGACAAATAAATGCTTCCAGCTGATACACAATATCATCAGGTACTGAGTCACTGGTACCAAGCTTCTGCAAAACAATAAGATCCTCTTCACTCGCTGAAAAAAATGATTTCCAATATGATAACTTTCTCTTTCCAAACAAACTTCCGGTGGAGTCAACTTCCGGGCAAAGCTGAATCTTTTTGTGCTCCAAGTGATACAAATAAGTTTTGTACTGATATTGCCTCACCTGATGTTGGCACAAAGAATGTGTGTTTCGGAAGTCTTGGATAGAATCGCACTAGCAAAACTAAAATGTGTCTTGTGCAAACACTAGTAGTGTATCTGCACCACTGTCTTTGGCATTAAGGGCAAGTAGTAAGATTTTTGTCTGGTTCTTCTCGACTATTCTTTAAACAATCCAAAGAACAATGCGTTGAAGGAACTTTCAGATGCCACGAAACCACATTTCTTTGCTGCTTTCTTGGCATGGCTTAGCATTTTGTGTGCAAGGTAGGTGGTTAATTCATCTTTCATATGTGTGTGTGACAATAATTTCTTGTTGAGATAGTGTGACAATCAAAAGTTGTGCATAAAGGGAACAATCTGTATTCAACTCTTGGTGGTAGAACATTGTTTTAGTTTATTCTTTTTTTATAGGTGCCCAGATCCTGACTGATCCATCAAGAAGCCTCTCTGACTTGAAGGCTTCATACAAATCTGTTCCTGATTCAATTCCACTAACATCTGAAGCGATTTGCTAGCTGAATACAGTCTTTTATGTTATGTTCATGAACTCGGGCATCCTCGAATTGAAAAGGATTTCCAATGCGCTCCAGTTCACCATATAGGATTGAAATGGCTTTAGTAGCAGTTTCAATATTTAAATGGTGCTTTCTAACTTCCGGATTGAATGAACCACCACACATACTCAGTGTTTCTTGTGATACCCTTTGGAGCTCTGGTGCTGTTAAGAAAAAGCGAGTGAGAGCATTCGGCGGTTGCTGTGTCATTCCAACCAATCCTCCCACAACTTTCATTGCCCTGTTTTTATGTTCTAGTTCCTCATCACAAGCTAGAGCACAAAATGATATGCTAGACTTATTTACTACCCAGTTGTACTTTTCGAATTTATGCCAAAAATCTGGGTCTGATTCTTTCAAACTTCTCCTATCAGCAAGGTACCAAGCGGTCATTCCAGAAGAGTTTGTCAAATCAAATGCAAAGAAGTTTTACAAAATCTTCTAGTGAAAGAAGATGCAGATCCCAATTAACAATCCTGACATTATAAGAACAGTAACAAAATCAACCATTTTCATGTATTTTTGTAACATTCAGAATGTTGGTTTTAGTTCTTCCCGTTGTTCATCAAACTTTTTCATCTTGTTTAAGAGATTAAACTTCTGCATCCCAAAGATAGTTTAGTAAGATTCTTGTGCGCCAGTTCCATTGAATTTGACTCGTAGTTCTTGCACTTCATTATAAACACTAATGTTCAAACTTTCATATTCATCAAAGAAATACTGAATTAGCTATCTTGCAGAGCAACTCGGGTACAAATGTGTGCTTCAACCACACGTCTCAACTTCTTACCTGAAATGATTTGATTGACTGGGTTATTACCATACAGCACTGACCACAAGTCAGGAATTCCAGTTCCGTCAATAAAAATTCCAATTGCACATATCATTGTAAAGGCTGTGTGCAACTAACCAGATCACACAATCCAATGAAGAAGAAGATCAACTCGTGGCATTAGTTGCTGGACTGGCTTATAAATACCAAAGTCTAGAGTCAAGACACATTTGGAATTAAAGCTGAATTAAGGCTGACCATATTGGTATGTGTGTGGTTCCCTTCGTTTGATTCAATGCATCTGACAGGTCAACTCCTGGACTCTCTATGTCATGTGTTTCACTCTGTAATTTGGAATACATTGCATGTTCTGATGACCACTTTACACATTTGCTCAATAGCCACGCCATGTCTAGAGAAACATTGTGATATATCTGCTTTGGCCGAACATAGTACTTCTTTCGTAAAAGTTGGGATTACTAGCTTAATATTCTTTGGACCTTTGTATTCCATTAAAATGGTCATAATACACTGAGGAAGAATTGTTAATGAGCGACTTGTCACTGGATCTGAAACTACTGTCATTTCAGACTGGTTTTCAGAAAGTACTCTTGGTAGCAGACCATGACTGTTCCATTTAGAGTTCCTTTACAATCAGAAGTATCTTCGAGAAAATCTATATTATCTGCTGCACAATACATAAACCTTCTTCTGACAAAAGTCGTGTGGAATATACACCCTACCATTTCCATCCATTCGGAACATAACCTTTTTTGTTACTGATGTCTCTAGGCATAGAACTTTACTGTATTTAACTGAGCAACCTATACTATGCAAAAGCTGGACAAGGAATTTGCTGCGAGTATTGGAATGAACTGTTAAACCAACACCTACTTGTAGTGGGTAGTCACAAGTATGCTTGGTCATCATCAGTTTCATTTTCCGCTTGTTGTTCGCTTCAAAGGCATTCATACATAAGGCCTTGTGAAAGTACTGATGCTCTCTGAGCTG
>JABUQX010013874.1:45000-48011 GCA_015478945.1 Trachelipus rathkii
AATAGGCCTAGCCTATATATAATTGTGATAGCTTATGTATATCAAAACATATCATTGAATGTACAGGATTCCCCTGAAAAATAAGTTGTAACTACATTTTGAATTGGCTACACTATTGCACCATAATATGAGGACTTGTAAAATATTCAAGACAGTGCAGTTGAAAAGAATCTGCAGCTATAATGACATACAGTTACCAACAGATTTGAAATTTAAAACATTATTAATATGATAACTATTTTACATTTAATAATAGAAATTTAATATTAAAACAGGTTGATCTAAAGTAAAAACATTTGAAAACTCTATAGGACATAAATGCCTACTTTGCCTTTAAATCTAATATTCTAGTGTATAGTCCTTTATATATAGCATATGAGCCATTCTATGTCAAATCAACACACTGATTTTGCCTTATATTTGCGGATTTTGCTGAAACTTGGAATATTAATTGAGCTTTACATTATTATGAATGAAAATCATAAAAAAAAAATTTTTGGCTTACATTAAAAATTTATTAAGAATTCAATAAATAAATTTTTTACAAAAAAAAAATTGCTGCCTTCTCAAATAAAATGTTTTTTTTCTCAGCAACCATATGAGATAGAAACCTGGGCAATCTCTCATTTTAAATATTTTTTGATGGACTTTCCCTTCATATAGGTATAACATGACAAAGGGTAGTGCACACAAAAAATTTTGTTCAAAATATTAAAAAAATTTTGTAAAAAATGGTATTTATAATTTTTTTTTTTTTAGATTTAACAAAATTAGCTTTTATTATCCTCTCTAACACCTCCCAAAGATTCATTTTGAGATCATAATGGGGTTAGGTGATACAGGCAGTACAGGTTTAACATGTATTTAAAAAATTGAAAGTTTGTTTTCAAATGTAAAATTGGTAAAATAAACTATGCATTATTTAAATAATATAAAGTTTTAAGTGCAAAAATAGTAAAATAAAAATATTTATTATTTAAATTTAAATAAATTTTATTTTTTTTTTACTATTTTTGTATTTAAAAATTCAAATGACATTTTTTAAGTATATATATGTTGAACTTGTACTACTATATCACCTAATCCCATTACGATCCTGTAATAAAACTGGGAGGTCTAAGAGGATAATTTAATACAAAATAAATTCAATTTCAGAAATTAAAAAACAAAAACTTTATTAATCGTCCACTCTCACCCACTCCTCTACTTAACTTCAGAACCTCTGAATAAGCTTTGACCAAGTTTCTACCTGTTGCAACATGCTTTTGCATGTTATAGAACATTTATGCCCATAAGAACAATCACAAGGTTAATAATTTTTTAAGTCTAGCATTCGAGTTATGTCATTTTCACTTAATTCATGAAGAATCAAAATTTTAGTGAGAATCCACACAAATTTTAAATTCTTCATAAAACTACCTTGATTTTAATATATTTGTATTATTTCATATTACTAAATATATAAATTATTATTAATATAAATTATCATTAATAATCTCTTATATCATGAATCCAATGAAAATAAAATAAAATTGGGAGTGTATAAAATAAACCCTTTAAAAATGCCACTTCACTCTCATAGAAATATAGGATTAAGATGTCATAGATGCGTATGCTGATACCAGGAATGCCTAAAAATACTAAAATTTGTGATAGCTGTAGAAAGGACCTGTCAAAGCTGAAGAATGAAAATAGACCTACCAAAGATCTTCCAAACACCAGTCAATGTGACACACAATTTTAGGATAATGGAAGATCTGATGATGATGATACTGATCCTTCATTTTATAATCAGTCTGAGTCCTTAAGGTCATTTAATGCTTCTCTTAAAGAGATAGGTGAATCTCCAATATGGAGGAAAAAGGCAGAATATAAAACATTCTTGTCAGAAAGCTTCAAAAAATCTGTGGTGCAATAAAAATGAAACTTCCAAATGCAGAATCATTCAGATTATGATCAAGATGGTGTTTCAAAAGATGAGATTCTAGTGAACCATATAAAAAATACTTACCAGAATTGTGAAAGCAGAATTTAAGATTATAATACTGACCTTGCTTCCTGAGAGTTGGAGTGAAAGAAAGATTGTTAAAGAGTTCAAAACTCCAAAGCCAAATAACTATTACAACAGAAGGGGATTTTCTCCACACCAGATCAAAAACCAATGTTATTAAGTAATTTTTTGAGTGATGAAGAAAGTAGACCAATGCCAAGAATCAAGGATTGATTCGATGAAAGACAGTGAAGGCAAGAAAGTGAGTTACTAAACAGTCAATGTTACGCAATTTAAAAGAAGCATGCTGTATGTAATATTAAAGTTGGATTTTCTAAATTTACTGGGTAATAACCAACAACTATACTAGTTGGCAAGAGCGGTACACCCACAGTTTGCATTTGTACCATTCATCAAAATGTAAAACTAATGAGGGAAAATTTAGAGGTTTCAAAATGAATGGCAAGATTAAAAATACATGGGTTGTTTTTTAAAAATGGTGTGTAGTCCATCAAACATTGATTGTTGCTTTTCAGATTGTGAGTCTGGCCCTGATATTGATGAAGTAATGAAATCCTATTAGATGGTTTTGAGGAAAAATTAATTGAAACCGTAACCTTTTACCAATGGATCTCAGTTGACGGGTGCAACTTAGAAACTACCAAAACCTGCAAATGAATTTTTTGATCTGTTTTGCACGAATCTGAAAGTTCATCATGATTTTATTGCAAGCAACAGTGCTTTTATTAGTTATACAAAGGAAAAATTATCCCATTCATAGGTTGCAGTAATTTATGACTTTGAAAATTGCAGTTTCATTTTACAAGACTAATCATTGGAATAGCAATAAAGCTACAATTCACTCCTTCTTTGTGAACCTTTGCAATCACAAGAATGATTTTTTTTCATGGTAAAGGTCCATGCGATTGTGATGCGGTTGGTGGTACTGTTAAAAGGGAGACAACAAAGACCTTACAAAAATCAGATCATAACACCTTTACAGATCTATGAATGGGCAAAA